>RQTK01001248.1:13608-77484 GCA_003991915.1 Elysia chlorotica
TACTACTACTACTTACTACTACTACTACTACTACTACTACTACTACTACTACTACTACTAGTGTAGTTGTAGTACTAGTAGTTATATTATTTGTAATACAGTAATGAAAACCACAAAATGGCATTATGGTAAAAATTCTTATTAAAGCATCGATGTAACTAGGTAAAAGGAATAATATTATGGACAAAAAAAAGCAATTGAATCCTTAAAATAGTCTAATTAACATTTTGCTGCCACAAGAGCACTACTATTTTGTAATTATAAAACCATGTGTCTAGTTTTACCAGGCTTGGAATTGCTAATGGCAACTGTTGTATACTAATAGCTGCAAAATATACTTATTTCTCA
Organism: Elysia chlorotica; assembly: GCA_003991915.1. Taxonomy (NCBI): domain Eukaryota; kingdom Metazoa; phylum Mollusca; class Gastropoda; family Plakobranchidae; genus Elysia; species Elysia chlorotica. The sequence goes on from RQTK01001248.1 coordinate 13,957, forward strand.
TTTTATACAGTTTTAGTACGTACACAAAAAGATAAACATATGTACGTATTTGATACCTAATGTAATTATCATTTTATCAAGTGTAATGTACAAAAATAAATGATATGAGATGGACAAATTAAAAAAAAATTTAAAGCCTTTGGTTAGAACTTTTTGGTTTCCTATTTTCGATACATTAACCTCACAATTTTGGTCTTGTAAATCGTATATCTGCTTATAAAAAGTTTTCAAAACTAATATTTTTTTAAAATAGCCTGATGAGTAAAAAAAATAAAAATATTACTAAAATAACTATCTAACAATTACTACATAGTTGCCGATGAACGAAGATACATTTAAATTTGAAGAATTCTAGTCGTGTAGGCACTAAGAGCAAAATAAAATGATTCGAAAAAAAATTATAGCATAACACATTCGATTTAATATTAGCAGATGATAAGGTAAAATATTAAACCTTAGACGTTTATTAAGGGCATATAAATCGAATACTTAGTTACAAATATAAACGATTTAATCATATTTTATTTAAAACGTGATAATATATTTTTGTTCTTAAAAGTATCAGTGCTATAAAAGTCGTTTAGATGTTTATTTTTGTTTGTTTATAGAGAGGGATAATTCGCAGTGCAAATCGTTTGTGTTTGGAGACCAAGAAAACTATACCACTTATAACGATAGCATTCTGCTACATGGGACCTTTATTATTTTAATGAAAACAAAAGTAAGTTGTAAATAAAGTGGCATATGTTTTACAAACTAGTTTAAACTGAAAATATGTTAAAAAAAGATTATGTAAAGCATTTTTTTGGTTTAACATTCATCACAAAAAACAAGTATTAGAAAACCGTTAATTTGCATTGATGGAATTTTAACGGTGACCAGAGAAGCATTTGGAAGACTTGTTTGTCTCTTCAAGCTGATTAGTTTTATTGCTTCACGCCATGCGCTTTCAGAGAGTTATTAATTATAGGCTGCGCATGAAAAGGGACATAATTGGGCCCCGTTAGCGCACATTTTATAATTTGATATGAAACATTTAAGGGTCTTGTAAAGCGACTTATTTAAAATCAAAAGATCAGAAATGACACAAATAACAAACTATAATACTTAAATGCACAGAACAACATGACAAGTTATGCTATTTTAAGAGCAATTGGATAAACATTTAAAATAAGTAACCCAACAACAACAACAACAACAACAAGAGTAACTGTATAAACATTTAAAATAAATAACCCAATAACAAGAACAACAACAATATTAACAACAGCAACAAGACCAACATAAACACCAACACCACCACCACCACCACCACCACCACCACCACCACAAACAACAACAAAACCACTGGCGATAATGAAGGATTTAAGAGTACGCCCAGACCTGAGTAAGAAGTTGTAAGATATAAAAAAATTAACGAGACAAAAGAGAGAACAGCAGAGTGGAACTTTCTCTCAGAACATGTTGGCTTATTGTTCTAAAAATATATTTATAATGAATTGTCTTCAACAATTATTGAACATTTTTATTTGAAAGATTTAAAACATGGCAATCTTGTTATGAGACGACGATCTGGGATGTGAATGCAACTCAGTTTTGCCAAAGCGGCATATAAAGACAAATTATACATTTTATCCTTATTAGAAACACTACAAAACATTTAGCTGTGGCATTTTTTCGATTAAACACTTTTGCCAAATAATTTAAATTACATTTTATGAAATATCTAACAAACAATGTTAATGTAGATAGTTATTCTAGTTGTAAATGAAGTTTAAAACACAGCGTAGCAGTTTAAGTGGCTTAATATATCTTTGATATTCCTGAAAAACCATAGAAGCGGTAGTATGCTCTTTCTTATAAAAACATAGTTGTTTCATCAAAACAAGCTCTTGCACCCGTTTCGACATGCTGTTAAAATGCCGCTTAATGACTCTCTATAGCCTCGGTCGCAAAGTCGGTATAATTGGGTACGACATGGAAAAACAGGGAGCAGGTTTTATTGTCAGCTGGGGTGTGTTCGCGACCACTAGATTAGTTCTGTTCCTTCCCAGTACCGGGACGACAGCAGTAGAAACTCAGTGGCAGACTTGCTCCACCAGCAGTAGTTGTATACAGAAAGGCCTGTATGTACTGGAGCTGGTTCTCATTCAAGATGATGGAGCATTTTAATCTGGCTCATTAAAAGACAAATTGAAATGCTTAGGTATAAAAAAATGAGCGGCATAATAAATTTCTGGAAAGATATGTATCCAATATAAAAACAACGCACACACATACACACACACACACAGACAAACTTACGCGCGCGTACAGAGTTCTACCTATAGTTAGAATTATTTTAAAACAGTCTCAAATTACTGATTTTTATATAATAGCCTTAAAATGGTTATCATTTAATTTTCATGGTTAAATCTGTTCCATAATATTGAAAAATATAGACAAGTAGATCTGATGGTTTTAAAAATGCATGTACAATGTAAGATTAATAGATATGACATAATGAATCTATTTAACCAACACATGTTTTACTTTTTCTAGACAGAACTGTACCTAACCATTCTACATTTATTTTTGAATAACAGATGACAAACGCGATGGATATCTTGAAATTTAGTTTTACGTTTCAAGAAAAATACGTAATATAAATTTCCTTTAATACTATTTGCCCAAAAAACCACTGAAAGGAACAATTAAGAGCGAGGGACTTATTTTTTGAGTGGTTACCAAGTGAAGATTTTACTATTCTCATATAATCCATTCACCATGCCGCAGTGGCAACAGAACCTCTCGTGCCTCGTCATCACCTGGGCATCACTGGGTGAGTATCACTTTTGTTCAGATTGGACTTCTGTTTTACATGGATATTGATTTCTTTATGACTTTGTATGTTTTAGATTAAGCGAAGATCTAACATAAATTGATTTCTGTTAAATTAAAAAAACAAAACTGTATCTGTATCTATCTCCCTTCTCTCTATGTCTGTATCTATCTCCCTTTGTGTCTCTCTGTGTCTGTCTCTATCTCTCTGTCTCTCTGTGTCTGTATTTATCTCCCTTTCTGTCTCTCTGTGTCTGTCTCTATCTCCCTTCTCTCTGTGTTGGTCTCTCTCTCTCTTCCATATATTTTTTTAATTTTTTGATGTACTTGGTCTCATTTGATTATTTTGTTTTTCATAAACACTTTTCACTTGGTTCCCCCAAAATCCCTTTTCCGCGCACCCTATCATGTTCACATATAAATATAGCATTGATTTTTCGTGCGTTGTACCTCTGAAAGAGTCCCATGCACACTTAAGCACAACTTCTGTACCTTTAGAATAAAGCTCCGCTTCCATCTAGACGTCTCCTTCTGCCTGTAGACGTGCTTTCCCCCACCGAAACATCCGACGCAATCAAGTAATGGTCCGCGCGGTGGGTTTCCGTGAATTACCTTCATTATGTGTTATCTCATAAAAAGGGTCAGGCTCCTCTTCCTCTTTACCCTAAAACTTGAAAGATCTTACAGAAACCCAACGAACTGGTTTTCTTCTTTCCTAAGCCTCCTCGCTCCCCTCTCTTCCTACAGATTGTGTCATGTGATCGTTTTCGTGGATACTAGATTCTAGAACCTCAGTTCGATCTTCGCACCCACGACTTGTAGTCACAAAACTTCACCGTATCCAACTTTAACAAATTCATACCTTTGCGTCACTATTTACTTATTTACTTTTCTGCCCCTTTTTTTTATAAGATTAAACATCTTTATGTATCTCATTTTAAGAAAACAACCCTTTAAACTAAATATTATTTATTGCAAAATACATATTTGCAAAAAAAAAAAGAAAAAAAAAAAGGTATTTTTAAAATCGATTCATTATTCTAACATTAAACACATTATAAAGCAATACATGAATCTACGTCAGCATTAAACTAAGAGTAAAAGAAAAAATGAATGATTTTCGAAATACTTCTTTCCAAATTTTAAGGACTGGGATTTTACAAACCGTTGTGCCTCTGAGATGGAATACATGTATTGGGTTTCATGTGACAATAGAACTGCTTCAATTTTATACTTGTTTTATTTTGTGGTTCAATAGCTCTTTCTTTGGCACCTTTTTATGTAATTTTGTAATGACTATAATTTTCGCACCATCTAGCATCACTCAGTATGGATTAACCTTACTAAAAGCCAAGGCAGAGTTACCAAACTCTGTGTGAAGTTACCATCGCTATAAATTGCCTTCACACCAACACCTTGGTATTTTATGCCTCTCCAGCTGACTAAAATACTACTTCTATGATTGTGATTTTCTGAGAAACAAAGACAAATATTGTATAATATAGTTAAGATATTTAATGTTTACATGGGGTAGCTAGGGAAACACCATTACATTATAACCTTACTAATAGCTGTAGAAAGCCGTAACATGCAAAGCATTGTGACACTAAGTGTCCATTAATTACAAGTGGTAAAAACTACAACGGTTTTATACCCTAGTTAGACCCTAGAATGAGGTTCTTGGTTAATCCGCGGTCTAATTACTACCTTAAGTTGGGAGTTTTAATAAATAGCAACGTTGTACCTACTAGCTAGGTTTCTATTTTAAAATGAAATAGTTTTAAAATAAAATATCGTAATCCTATTATCGTGTCAAAATTATGCTGCTTGTCTGATAAAATGTTTGTTGACAACCGACACGGACAAAATTAATGCGTTAGTGCCGTCAGTAAAAAAAATAATAGCCATATTTAGGCTATCGATGCCCCAAAAGGAGCGTGTATACAAAATGTAAAATCCAGTATAAACAGAAAACAGAGAAAAGTAATAACGCAGACATGCGTCAAAGCTCAAAAACTCAAGTCTAAAAATTAATAAACGGCAAGGAAGTTTGCGTGAGAGAAGATCGTGACTGTGTCGTGTCTCTAATCAATAACTTCCTCTCATCACACGGGTTCCAGCTAATACTGCAGAATGAGGGCCCATATTAAAATATTACTGCTTTTGAAGATACTGTTTGATATTACAATGCATATTTCTTAAGACAATAATTATTAAATTACTTCTTCTTTCCGTCTTAGATGTACAATCACAGCCTGACCGTTGTTATTATTGTCGGGATAACAAATGAACACAAAAATTGAAATTTCGGCGTCAAACGGCTTAGTACATGATTTATTTTGACCTTTGTAAAATTTCAAATTTATGAATACATGTATTCGAAATTTCGAATAGTTTACTAATTTTGTAAAAAATTTGAATCATTGCATTTTAGATCATAATAAATGGACAGTTTTGTTTGCCCACAAGACATTGTATATTTTGCCATTTTTACGTCAAATTCATAAAGAATAATCCTAATTGTTTAAATGATCATAATTCATAAATATAATAAATGGGAAAAAATTAAAACTTACCTGATTTTCTTCGATTGCCTTTATACTTTACATCTATCAGCAATGTCGAAGTTCAGATAACCCAGAGATTGTTCCATTATTGCTTTATGTTTAATGACTAGCCTTGTTTGAATTATTACATGTGTGTCTTACCATGATTTTGATTTTGAATTTAAATAGTTAGGAAGACAAAAGTATATACCTTTATACTGCACTAAATATTTTTTTATATCGATATCTCGTATGAAAAAGGTATAAATTAAATAGAAGTGAAACTGCAATTTTGATCTGCATATCCTGACAATTAACTTTTAAAATTGAAATAAAACGTATTGGCTGAATATTTAAGTTTTAGAGAGAGAAAGAAATAGTAAGTGTACCCTAATGCTAGTTAAAATAATAATTTTGTAAACACTCCCTACCAAGTATGCAAGTAAAAACCAACTTGGAGCAAATCTACTCGAGTCGGGCTGCATCGACTATTATTAAATCTTCATGTCACACGTTTTCAATAGTTTTACAAAAAAATACTCTCCCGTAGAACATTTGTTTCGAAGTGCAGCCACGACACGAACTATATCACAATGTAACAAACAACATCAACTAAACATTAAACAAATTTATTACGGCTCCCTCTTCCTCCTCCGCAAAATAAACAAACGCAATAAATCAGTTAAAAATTTTCGAGCAGATTACAAAAAATAAACAAACGCAATAACAGTTAAAAACTTGCGAGCAGATAAAAAAAAATTAACAAATCTCATCAATTGAAAAAATAGATTTTGTCAAGATTAAAAGAGTTTTTAAGACGTTTAGTTTCTTTAGATTTCATTATTGATTACGAGACATGAACGGTGCCTAAAGATGTTCACATTCCATCTGTGTTTGGTTCCACCGCCGACGGATTGTTTCCCAGAAGAATATCATCAAAAGTGATCAAAATACAATTATGTTTGTTTTGTAAAACCTATCCGACCTGTGAGAAAGCTGACTGTCGTTCTATTTCTATAGATTGAAAATGGCGAAATTCGAAGTTGATTTACTGAAATAAACTCTGAGATTCTAGCGATTACTAACTGCCCTTTCTTACTTTGTATATGTTAAAAAGTAATGGCCATCGTATAACAGAAGACTCGAGGGAAACTTGAAAATATCCACGACAATATTGCATTACTAACGCGCAGCTTTTTTTTTTTTAATGAATAAAAGCATAGTTTGTTATTTTCCAATAGATACTTCTGAAAGCTCATCATTTAAAAGCCTGGTTGCACTGATCAATAGCTGTCCACTTATTTGTAGCTTTATCAAACAATCTTCGAATATATATATATATATATATATATATATTTATAATTCTCATCCGTATACAATTTGTTGAGAGTAAGTTAGAGTTTCTTCCAAATGTCAAGTTATTAAAAACCTTTTTTGGTAGATCGTTAGGGTTTATTGATATGCCCAGGGTTTCTAGGTTTGGGTTAGTGTTACTTTTTATTTTTTTGTGAAATTTCAAAATAGCGTTGATAATATCCCACTTCATATTTCATATCCCAAGATAAATATGATCACACCAGTTCGTGCGTCTTAGCAATTCTGTTTGCTCAGGACACAATACCGTCTCCTAAATCAAGGCAAGCAGAAACCTCTATTCAAGATAAAGGAAAAAGCAACAATAAAAACAATTCCCTTTAAAAAAGTATGCAAGAAAAAGCAACAGCAGCGAATGTCACTAAGATATCCCAACAGAAAATGCTTGTAAGAGAAACATTTTTTGCCTATTTTGACGGTCTGCCCAAAAAATAACAGCCCAACTACAGTCTGAGAAGTTCACAACACACATGACGTAGGCCTACTGGACAAACCAATACCCGCCTCAGTTGATGCTTTGTAAGTGAAACGTGCCTTTTTTGTCTCGCTCACTCGAGGCTCGGACAAGGGTAACATCGGTGTGTATACGCTTTTTCCATGACTTTAGTCAAACAACTCACAACCATTTACGTGAGATGACAGCGGTCATTATTCCGTTCCAAGGGAAAACAAACTCTTTCTTACACTTTTCACTCTTTGTTCGTTTTATAGAGATGGAATTAAAGATTAAGTAAGTACCACTTTGTCTCTACATTTTGAATTTCGCCTTTCCTAACTATCTAGTTGTCTCACTCCCTGAATCTATTTCTGTATGTACATATACCTCCAGTTCTCTTATTTCTTTCTCACTCCCAAATTCACATTCGTCCGTTTGTACCTTCATCGTTTTAAAAATTTTCAGACATAAAAACTATGGTGTACGCCATTTAATAGTAACGACCGTGTGCATTATTTGCACTATTAACAATCTTAGCAATGTAAACGAAATTTTTTATTTTATTTTCAGTATCCGCCTCTAGATGGGAAAGATGGTGGTCTTACGAAGGAATCAACGGTACGTACACAACTATTAAATCCTGTTCTATTCTTTTGTTTTGATTACACTAATTATCGCCTATTAGCATCTAACAGCATTTCAATGCATTTAAAAAATTTCATACACTACACGGAAAGTAGTTTAGTTCAGTCTATTTGAGTTTTTTTCTAATCTCACTCTTCATCTAAAAGATAAAATCTTACTTGTATGGTTTTAAATACCGCTGTGAAAGATTCATTAATTGCTTCATTTTTTATTATCATTTTTGGACTCAATATATAAATATTTTTTTTTAAATTGTCCTTAAGGTAATTCAATCTAATTTGAAAAATAAAGATATAAAAATATATGTGCACTCTCTTTAACCACAAAAGTGCACTCTCTTTAACCACAAAAACAAATTACAGAATTACATTACCCAGTATCATAACTTGTCTAATTATATTCCCCATAATCTTTCGCTATTCGACAGATAGAGAGAGAGAGAGAGAGAGAGAGAGAGAGAGAGAGAGAGAGAGGGCGACTAACCGACAGGCTGACAGAAAGATAACATAAACAAAGCTTTTCTTGAATGAGGTTGATACAGGCTTTTCATGCTAGTTTTTCACATTTTTTCATGGAAAAACATTTTATGACATGCAACATTTCTTATAAAGAGCAGTGCAGTGACAAGCTTAAACTTAAACGTCGTCGTATGGTTGTAAATGATATACTGTACCAATCATTGTCCACAAATTTAAAAGGCAGCACATCTTTTTAAGTTTGGAACAAAGATAAAGCATTATAACCGTCCTTTTATATAAAAAAGGAAGACAACTAAAAACCCCGATAAGGGATGGAAACCGCGTGTATTTACACAAAAAAACTAATGTGTCTCAGTTTGAATTTTCTTGTCTAAGCTTCATGTACCGTAAATCTCAAAGGAGTCCATCTGCCTGAGATTCTATAAGAAACACAATCCTATCTGACATTTTAATCTCTGATGAAAACACAAAGGTTAGTGAAGGCAACAAGACAAAAACCCCTTAAAATGAAGTAAAAATATTCAAAAACCGTTCAAATAAACCCCGAATAGCAACAAGTAAACAAAAACCAACCATGAACAAAACAAAACCTAAACAGACATGTCACGAGCTTACAAAGGTAGTAGAAACAAAACTAATGGGAATAACTTTTGTTTTTGGCCAGACGTATACTTTTGTTTGTTCCTGTAAACCTTTTGATTGCAGAATAAATAAACTGTGTAACATATAATTGTGAACTGTCGAGATAAGTGTCTCCGCTAAAACCTTAAGAAAACAGTTAACACAAAAGACAAGCGACTAAGATATCCCAAAAGAAAATGCTTGTAAGAGAAACATTTTTTGCCTATTTTGACGGTCTGCCCAAAAAATAACAGCCCAACTACAGTCTGAGAAGTTCACAACACACATGACGGATCGGACAAACCAATACCCGCCTCAGTTGATGCTTTGTAAGTGAAACGTGCCTTTTTTCATCCCCAAGTCCCAGCCCACATCCCCAAGTCTTAGTCCACATCCACAAGTCTCAGTCCACATCCCCAAGTCTTAGCCCACATCCCCAAGTCCCAGCCCACATCCCCAAGTCTTTGCCCACATCCCCAAGTCCCAGCCCACATCCCCAAGTCTTTGCCCACATCCCCAAGTCCTAGCCCACATTCCCAAGTCTTAGCCCACATCCCCAAGTCTCAGTCCACATCCCCAAGTCCTAGCCCACATCCCCAAGTCCTAGCCCACATCACCAAGTCCCAGCCTACATCCCCAAGTCCCAGTCCACATCCCCAAGTCCTAGCCCACATCCCCAAGTCTTAGCCCATATCCCCAAGACCCAGCCCATATCCCCAAGTCCCAGCCCACATCCCCAAGTCTTTGCCCACATCCCCAAGTCCTAGCCCACATCCCCAAGTCTTTGCCCACATCCCCAAGTCCTAGCATACATCCCCAAGTCTTAGCCCACATCCCCAAGTCTTAGTCCACATCCCCAAGTCCCAGCCCACATCCCCAAGTCCCAGCCCACATCCCCAAGTTTTAGCCCACATCCCCAAGTCTAAGCCCACATCCCCAAATCTTAGTCCACACCCCCAAGTCTTAGCCCACATTGTCAAGTCCCAGCCCACATTCCCAAGTCTTAGCCCACATCCCCAAGTCCTAGCCCACATTCCCAAGTCTTAGCCCACATTGTCAAGTCCCAGCCCACATCCCCAAGTCTTAGCACACATCCCCAAGTCCTAGCCCACATTCCCAAGTCTTAGCCCACATTGTCAAGTCCCAGCCCACATTCCCAAGTCCTAGCCCAAATCCCCAAGGCCCAGCCTACATTCCCAAGTTTTAGCTGAAATCCCCGAGCACAGCCGATATCGGGTGCAAATCAATAATGACCTTGCGATAACTGGCCCCATAGCTAAAGCAAAGAAGTCAAGTGATGGAACCTGTAGATGCACATAATTACAACTGTATATTTTACATTCGGAGCCAATGAACATACAGCTTTTGTCAAAGGTAATCAAAATTGAGGTTAAGCTAGGTGATTCAACTCCATGCTTAGTAGGTGTGGGTACGTGAAACATTTTGGTGTCATCAATCGCTCAGCCTGTATTCTGGCGCATGTAGGGATAGCGGGGATTCCCTCATCGGGCCTGACTCGCTCACCCTGATCCGAACCTGGCGAATTACGACACTCGTAATGCAGCGATAAAGATGCTAATAACCGGCAATAAACTGTCGCAGGACTTTCCCGAGAAAAAGAACACAATTCAATTTTGCGTGGGGTGTTTGGCCCCGCCGATCAATATCAGCGCCCAGGGATGGGTGCTCGGGTCCGAGGCTGATCGGTACTTAAGGAGGCGCAAGAGTGTAAATCTTGGTACTTTAGTGTGATGATGTTGCAGAGCTAGACGGGGCGGATCAGGAAAGGTTATTTAAACTTTAAGGAGGCAAGGTAGTTGCTCAAAATAGAGGGAGCGTTAGGTGGGTGATCAAGAAAGGGAATTACAAATAATGGAAATGGACAGAGAGAAGGACAGAGACAGAGATAGATAAAGAGAGTGGGAGAAAGGGACAGAGATAGATAGATAGATAGATAGATAGATAGATAGAATAGATAGATAGAACGAGAGATAGATAGGTAAATAGAGAAAGAGGGAGAGAGAGAGAAGAGGAGAGAGAGAGAGAGAGGGGGAGAGAGGAGAGAGAGAGAAAATGAGAGGTTGCAGACAAAATTAAGAGATAATGATAAAAAAGAAAACTAAAAGGAGAGGTGTAGAATAAATATTAAAGGAAGAAATAGGTGTTAGATAGCAAGAAAGAATTAATACTCAGCAAATAAAAAAAAAGAATGAAAATGTGTTAGTATTCTTTTTTGTACACTGTATTTTACTGTTTAATGTGTTTTAAAGATACATGCACTTACTTCTCTTCTGTGCAATTTTTGCTTGAAAGGTCTTTAATAATTCATTGCATAGAATTATCCCCCCTCCAAATACTAATTTGTAGAACCAAACTCTATTAATAGATACTTTATTCAGTTTACTTTTACCTTGAAAACAATGTACACATTTAGACTTTTGCGGGGATTTATAGACTTCTAGTACTTGCTAACAGGGACCTGAAAAAGCCTAAAGTAATTAATTCAAAGGCGCTATAATCTTTGCCCCTAGACAAAGGGTAGCAGTGTTATCAGAAAAGGCTATGTTAGCCCTATTTTATAGCGCCTAGACAAAGGGTAGCAGTGTGATCAGTAAACACTACGTTAGCCCAATTTTATAGCACCTAAACAAAGGGTAGTGGTGTAATCAGAAAAGACTAAGTTAGCCAAATTTTATAGCCCCTAGACAAAGGGAAGAAGTGTTATCAGTAAAAACTAAGTTAGCCCAATTTTATAGCGCCTACGCAAAGGGTAGTGGTGTGATCAGCAAAGACTAGTTAGCCTATTTTTATAGCCCCTAGACAAAGGGGAGCAGTGTTATCAGTAAAGACTATGTTAGCCCAATTTTATAGCCCCTACACAAAGGGTAGCAGTGTTATCAAGTAAAGGCTATGTTAGCCCAATTTTATAGCGCCTATACAAACGGTAGTGGTGTAAACATTACGTTAGCCCAATTTGATAGCCCCTAGACAAAGGGGAGCAGTGTTATCACTATAATAAACATTACGTTAGCCCAATTTGATAGCCCCTAGACAAAGGGTAGAAGTTATATCAGCCCAATTTTATAGCGCCTATACAAACGGTAGTGGTGTAAACATTACGTTAGCCCAATTTGATAGCCCCTAGACAAAGGGTAGCAGTGTTATCAGTAAACACTAGTTAGCCCAATTTTATAGCGCCTACGCAAAGGGTAGTGGTGTGATCAGCAAAGACTAGTTAGCCTATTTTTATAGCCCCTAGACAAAGGGGGGCAGTGTTATCAGTAAAGATTATGTTAGCCTAGTTTTATAGCCCCTAGACAAAGGGGAGCAGTGTTATCACTATCAGTAAAGACTATGTTAGCCTAGTTTTATAGCCCCTAGACAAAGGGGAGCAGTGTTATCACTATCAGTAAAGACTATGTTAGCCTAGTTTTATAGCCCCTAGGTGAAGGGTAGTAGTGTTATCAGTAAAGACTAGTTAGCCCAATTTTAAAGCGCCTACGCAAAGGGTAGGGGTGTGATCAGCAAAGACTACGTTAACCTAAGTTTTATAACACCTAAACGAAGGGTACTAGTTTTATCAGTAAAGACTAATTGAGCCAAATTGTATAGCCCCTAGTCGAAGGGTATTAATGTTACCCGCAAAGACTACGTTAGCCTAATTTTATAGCCCCGTTTTACGTACTACCCTAGGAGAGCACGGCCAAAGTGCCCAGTTAGATACCCATGGGCTTCCAAACCAGTTGAAGGAGAAAAAACCCACCAGAAATAAGACTTTTCCCACCATGCATCTGAAGTTCACTGCAATATAAATCTATACATTTCGCTTGGAATTGGTCTAAATAGCATTGGAATCGAACGTTTTATCGCGCGCATTTTCCTTACAGCAATAAGTGCAGTATTTATTGATAATAAATCTAAACACGTCATTTCACCTTGGCAGTGCAGTTTCTTCTATACTTTTATGCTAATTGCATTGCTGAATGCAAAAAATAGGACTTCCACATTAACTAGTTATGAAGTAGCTGCTGGAAGATAATTACAGATAGGAGAGCTCTCTAAAAACTCTCTGTAGATCATATTAATTTGCTAACATCACAACTGCCATAAAAATTTTCCATGGCTTAAAAAAAAGTTTATACTTGTATTTCCGCAGTACATTCAACTTTTCTCTTTGAAAATGAATCACGTTCATAGATTTCTAACATACTGGTACAATTAATATTAATAAGACTGATTTAAGCATCATTTTTTCTCTCGACTACAAAATTAATGCTCGTATGCAATATATTTCTTTAAATACTCTGGAAAATATTTCCCTCTGTGAGTGAGTCCAAGTTGGCTTCGTTCGGGCTGTCTTTTCAACATAGACTTTTGTATGAACATCAATACAATCGATCAGTATAATTAATTTCTTTATCAGAAACACTGTGAAACTAATCTGTTTATCCTTGTCTGAACCCTTTATGTTCAGGGCAGCGTGTATGCTGAAAAATATTGGAGCTAGAAGGTGATGAGCAGTGCAGATTACAAAACTAAAGCTTTAGACGATAGTCATTACAAACTGATTATTCTGGCATCAGCTTGAGCCCTTGGAAGCCCATAATTTGTTGATTTATGAAAGTATGAAATAATGAAAAGTTTATATAGGTAAGTTAGGAGGTTCCATGTTTCTGCCCACTCCATGTACCTTCGAGATTTCACAACCTGTAAAACATTGTTAAGAAAAAAAAACATGAATTAAAGATAGAATAATCATTTATCTCAATGGAACGTTTGGGTTAATTCTTTATTGTGTCCGATAGTTTTCCCTGTGAGCTCGTGAATGATACTGTAAAGATAATTGAACCTGAAAACAATATTACAGAGGCACCTGAGCATCGTATCTAGAGTGCTTTACTTGTCAGTCTGGCGCTCTACCAACTAACCTCCACCGGTCTTGGAACAATAGCATTTCACATTTCTGCTTTTGAGGGCCCTTAGAGAGATATTATATTACAACTTGAGATCGAAATATAATCATACTATCGTGGTGGGGAAAAATCTTTTTGTTCAAATTTACCCTTTTCTTCATTTCATTCAAATTTCGTAGGCCAGGGCCATAGAGAATGTTATAAAAAATTATATAAAAAAAACTCTCGTTTAGGATTGCAATTTGTATGTCGCATCCATCCGTACAGAAATGCAATTTATTCAAAGACCGAGCAACATAAAGCTTGATTAAAGGTGAAAAAATAATTATTTTGTAAGATATAAACCATCATTATGCAGACACAAATCGTCATTCTCATTATCTGTGGAAAAAAGGACAAGATTTCCCCCCATTAAGTATTGACTGAATAAAGTGTTTACAATAATATTTTTTTAGCACTGGGTGTTGTTACAATCCTTTTTATTTTAGACTGGCCATGGAGTCTTCTGTTTTAAAATCGTATGCCTTTTTTAATACCAAAATCAAATTTCTTAAAATAAAAATAACACCAAAAAGAAAAATCCTTTCATTGTTCTTAATAAATGTACTTCAACACGTTTTTAATGTGAAAAAATCGCAGCGGTTTATTCCGCTATTTTATGAAAAAGGACCTTTTCAAAATCACAAACTGCTTTAAAAAGTCATTTAAAACATGTTTTTAAAATTATGACCTAATGTCTTTCTTTGTTTATAACGTACATAAGATCTTAACAACGTAAACGTAATAGTTTTTTTTTTTAAAGAAAATGTTAACAACGCAAACGTAGTAGATGCGTTTTACGATCTTATCAATACAAACTCAATAGTTTCTTATAAGATCTTAACAATACAAAAACAATTGATGCGTTTTAAGGTCTTAACAACACAAACTGAAAAGATTGTTTTAAGATCTTACTCAAACGCGATAGGCTTGTTTAAGATTATCACAGTAATTTTGTTTAAAGATCAGCACATCTCAGGCTTAATAGATGTGTTATAATGTCCCCATGCCGATCTCACTGCACCTGATGCCAAGACCAATGTGCTAATAAGCCCAGCGAAGTGTTGCATGATGCAACAGACAGCACTTCATACGGGTTTCGCTCTTTGCTCTTAGGGGTTTAATAGCTGCAGGAGAACATGTGAAGGGGATTAATCTTATCAATTTCTCAACAGAGAAGGACAGTGTAAATAACGATGCGTTCAACGCTCTGAGAGAAATCGATGTAAAAGTTTAAGGAAGTAAAGAAGATGCACACTTTCTATTGTTAGGAAATTGGCAGTAGATTGAGAGAGAGAGACAAAAAGAGAGAGAGAGAGAGAGAGAGAGAGAGAGAGAGAGAGAGAGAGAGAGAAAGAAAGAGAGAGAGAAAAATATAGATAGATAGATATATAGATAGATAGATAGATAGATAGATAGATAGATAGATAGATAGATAGATAGATAGATAGATAGATAGATAGATAGATAGATGATAGATGAGTGATAGAACAAGGCTGTATTGTGGATGGATCTCAAGATGTGCAACCACAAAAAGACAGTGCGGGATACCAAGACTCCAGTCTCAGCCCATCACGTATACACACACCGGAAAATCTGAAAAATACATTTTAATAAAACCCTCTACCTCTTGCGCAAGAGAGAGAGAGAGAGAGAGAGAGAGAGAGAGAGAGAGAGAGAGAGAGAGAGAGAGAGAATGAGAAGGCGAGAAGAAAAAAGCTTTAAAAGACAGCAACGCCCCCTTCTTAAAAGCTGAGGTGTAGTGTTAAAAAAAAGATAGAAAAAAAAAAGAAAAAAAAAGAACGAAGCAGTGAGTGGCAGATCATCAGATTGAAGAGTGGCGATAATATAAGAGAAACGCGGATCCAATGGCGCCTTACCTCAACATCTCTTTTGTCGATGATAATCGCCGCCAGTGTGTGAGCAATTTAACATTTCATTTCAAACATTACAGAGGTGGGACATTTGTTTTGAACTCTCCGTGAGACTTTAAACGGAGTTTTTGAACTCGGAAATCAATGGCCTTTATCCTCTGAGCTAAAACATTATTTATCATCAAACTGCGCAAACGACGGATTTTACACCTCGATGCGCACATCCATGCAATTCTCCAGTAGTAAATATTGTATATCGATTCAAGCACTCACTTACACAATGATTACGTGCATGCATCTAATGACATAATTCTGTTTGAATTATCATTGTTTTAGAACACAATGAAATTTCACACTATATGACTAACGGGGCGTTACCTTGTGTGAATATATATTGGCCTAATTTATTTTAAACTAAATTATATGAAAAATTTTAAAAAAAGATCATAAAAATAAATATATATCAATTATTTCACACCAGCTAACTATTCATGTTGCACTGATACTGTAATGTGCATTTTTGTAGTATGTTTAAAAGTTGCCGTTTCTCTTTTATGCAAGGGAGAGCTTATATTTATCTGACTATTTCCAAACTAAAAAAAGGGAATAGTAATAATAATAATAATAATAATAATAATAATAATAATAATAATAATAATAATAATAATAATAATAATAATAATAATAATAATAATAATAATAATAGTTATAATAATAGCAATAATGATAATAACAAATATAATAAAGATAATTATAATAATAATAAAAATTGTTGGTGTCACCTTCAGATGCAAGTACCTCATATATCTCCAACTAAGACAGCTGTCACAACCAATTGTTTGATCACAAGCAATTCCAACTCAAAGGCTGCCGGAGGAATAGCCTTTTGGCTTTTTTACGGTTACCGGGCAAAGAGCCACTTTCTCATCTATTCCTTGTTTACTTCTTTAAGAATAATACTGATTTTCTAGATTAAATGAGGTGTTTTGGAAAGTTTTTTTTTTGGAGAGCCTAAGTGCCTATTCCGAGCCACCAATTGTGTGAAATATAAAAAAACCAAACTGAAATTGGATCCTTTGAGTCCTTAATTGGCAATATCTTGCAGACATCAAACATAACCAAGGTCAAAGGACCCTTCCGTCAGTTATTGATTTTATCCAGTTTATAATATGCAAAATGTAAAATGACTTTAACCGTTCTGACTGCTATCACAGCAAATATAACGCACACCACCATGTCTTGTTAAACTAAGATCTCAAATTATGTGTCCAGACTAATAACTAGTCTTGTAACACACGATTGGCGTTACCGGGCATCATTTTATTGTGCGTGCCACATTTCTCGAGGTTATGACTGAAGTACATGTGGAATTATAAAGATTATTTATGCTAACATGTGCCATATCTGATAAACCTTACGAGTAAACTTTGTTTTGTCTATTGAGAAAACAACAAGCAGTTACTACAAGTTTCGGACACATTGTTCTGGCTGATATTTTATTCGAGTGTCTTACTGCGTTAACTCACTTTTCTGAACTAGCAGTCATCTGAGCGTGTATGCCGCGCCGCGCCAAAGAATCTGAAAGTTTGGTTGACCTGACTTGCGTCAGTATGGAGTGTTTTGTTGATATTTGGATTGGGGGAATTTTCAAAATTTGGGCATGCAAAGAAAATTAATGAATGAACTTTACACTTGAATGAGGGCAAATTTGTGCCCCAAATCTCCCCCCCCCCACCTCTCTCTCTCTCTCTCTCTCTCTCTCTCTCTCTCTCTCTCTCTCTTTCTCTCTCTCTCTCTCTCTCTTTTTTCTTTTTGTTCACTTGGTTACTGGGGTCTGCTGTGTAATTTATCCGAGTGTGTGTGTTTCAGGTCCGTGGCCTGTTGATCAACACCGGGCACGACATCACCCTGGAGATGAAGTACGAAGACAACAACATCATCAACGTGAGCATGGGCCCGCTGTCCTACACGTACACCGTGGCCGAGATCAAGTTCCACCTGGCTAACAACGACAGCGTCGGCTCGGAGCACAGAGTGGGTGGCGAGAGCTTCCCTGGTGAGGTGAGGCGCCCGATAGCTCTTCCTTTGTAAAGCAGAATCATGCTTGTTAAATTAAGTGAAAGATTTCGAAATATCAAGATAATGGATTTTACAGTATAAGTATACTTATTAGGTAACATATTTGGGCATATTAAAATGTTACATAATAAGAGAAGGATTAAAATAACGAAAACACTTTTGCTAGGAAAACACAGAAGGCTTAACAAAAGGAAGGCCGCATCCACAATACAAAGACAGTATCAAGAGAAGCATTGCATTGACAGCGACAAAAAGGATCCAATAAAGAAAAACAGGCGTACAAGATAATTATGTCATGACAATAACCAAAACGATCGTATTCTGTACAATATTTTTAGACTTCAAATTGTAAACAAAATAAGCTTTTTTGCATATGCGCCAAATACAAATTAGGTTCTACTGAAGCTACCGTTCTTAATTGAAGTTTATAAATTTTTTGAAACACGTCGCACCAGCTGCAGACTCCAGGGCTCAGTTGGAAATAGTCAAGTCTTATAAACACTGGCTCTAGCACCAGTTCTACATGCTCAATCCTCAGTAAGCAAGCATTTCCTAGCACCCTTCTTATCTGTCTACACATCTATCAATCGATACTCCTGTCACTCGCTGATTGATATGGCGTTTCCTTTTAAATTACTATTCTATTTATTTCCTCCTCTGATTCCTTAGTCCATTCCTGTGAAATCTCATTTATCCCCCTTTCCATCTGCCATTTATCATCTATGTCTACATTTGCCCGTAGGGCTTTTTATCCGTCTACTTTTGTCTGTGCCTATGTGAAAGTGTATGTTTGTGGTTATTTGTAGTGTATTTATAGCTGTTTATTGGTGAATATATAGTTTTTTTTTACATAACTAGCTCTTTGGCCGTCTGCCTGCCTGCTTGTGAGTTTGTTTGTATGTCGACTTACACGTCTCCCAAAGACATAGTATCTTCGACTTAAGAATTTCATTTCATCGCAAGTTTCAAATTAGCTAACCTGTTAGACAACGTGTTTACATTGGGCAAGTCAAACTCCCTGTAAAGAGTTTAGTTTGAAGGGGCACAAAACAGTCTCAGTGTATGTGTTTATGTCTGAAGAAGTGTAGGCTTGGCAGGGATCAAGACGCAGTAAGTAAACAGCACCTAGAGCGGACGATGAGTCATGCAAATATTGATCAAGAGGGGCGGGCCGGAATCAAACCGATTTCACGCTGACCAGAGATATGGAGAACTTGTAAAGTTGGCGATCTGTCTGGATCTGGCTCAACTGATTTATTCGGAGTGCAAAGAACCAGGTTAGGATAGAATACACTTATACAGGAAACATAAATCAATGGGGCGTTAGTTGTTAAGATATGAATTCACACGTAAATAAATGATTTGATAATAATGATTTCATGAGATTTATTATTATATACAAGTTTAAAGAAAGTTGTTTATATGGTTTAAACGATGTTTAATGAGTGACAAATGTCGAACTCTAAAAAATTAAAAACACCCCCCCAAAAAAACAACAACAAAAAAACAACAAACAAACAACAACAACAAAACAAAACAAAACCAAAAACAAAACAAACACGGCAAAGTAATAGTTTTGTCAGAATAACTTGAAGAATATGGATGGAAAGCATTTATTACATTGACTCTCATATTCACAAGCACCTACGCTTTTTATATTCAAATGCACCCATCCGACACACACACACACACACACATACACAAGAAGACGTTTTTAGCTGTATGATAACCCATAAAACACGACTTACAAGGGAATGATATAAAAGGAAAAAAATGCAAGTCTGTGTACATAATACAGTTTTCTCTTCATTTATTTGTCTCAAAGCAAAGATCGATCTCTC
Source organism: Elysia chlorotica (assembly GCA_003991915.1). Classification (NCBI taxonomy): domain Eukaryota; kingdom Metazoa; phylum Mollusca; class Gastropoda; family Plakobranchidae; genus Elysia; species Elysia chlorotica. The sequence goes on from RQTK01001248.1 coordinate 33,624, forward strand.
AAGTTTCCCAAGTACGTCGCGAGCAAGATAAACCCATTCAACTTTTAATGAATATTACTGAATTGAGGCATTACATGTTTTACTTAAATATGATTATAATTATCTAGAACAGTTTCGTTAGCACAACAATTCGACTAATCACGTTGGATAACTTTCTAATTTGTCTTTACCTTTTCATTTTGATCTGTTTCAACCAAAAAAAGTTTGGTTCCAACTGAATTTTCTTCATTGCTTGTTATAACTTTACTTAAAGCCTGCCGCCAACGATGTCTTTAGATCTCGCAGCTTTGACTGTTCTCTTTATATCTGGACTGAAATCAATCCACTCCAATTGGTTCTGTGCAATTGAGTAAAGAAAATCCATAGCTCGTCCATATCTGATTTCGTGGGACGTAGTTTGTTACACTGTGATATTTTATGAAGAAAGCCAGCCCACCGTAACTGGGTGGTCTCAGCCCATATCCCCAGGCCAGTAGCCAGACGCCGCCACGCCGGGTGAGATACGGCACCGGCCACTGATCCCCTCGTAGACCAGTCCGATCGCTTCCGGAGCAGGCGTCACGTGATCTCCCACCGAATACATCTCAAAAGACCCGGATCATTTTTTGCCGCCTCGAAACAGACAATGGCTTCATTACTTAAGGGGAAAATCTGGTTTTGAAATAGAGTTGAGATAATAAAGGTGTACTTACATGTTTTTTTTTCTCAATGAGAACATCATTCTAGTTTTGTGCCAATTTTCATCAATGACAACTGTTAAGCTATTTCCACGTATTTGCTGACAAGACGCAGATTTCATTCTTCTGTTGTTTTCATTTATATATCATACTATCACTTCTTGTACAAATTGGTGAATTTGTGTTTTTGTGACATGCACACTCGTAGTCTAAGTAAACTATCCCAGTTAACCTTTTCCCGCCTCCTTCTTCTCTCACTGTCTGTGTATGAATTCTGTCTATTCCTCTAAGTTCTTCTTTTCTTCTTTATTTCTGAAACTTCGGCTTATCCGCCTTTCTCTACTTCTTTCCCATTAGGTGGTTTTGAAAAGAAAGCAGGCAATGGCAATAGTAACTAAAAACCTTCTTTTTACACTTTACAATACAACTTTGAGCAACTTCAAATACATTGAGTTCTGGAGAAAAAATATACGCACATCTACTTTGATTTCAGTTACTTATGATTTGTTAACTTCGCTGAATGCAGAATGCATGAATGGATGAGTATTTCTACGCAATACCTAAATGGACAATTATATTTCAATCGGGATAATATTCTTTTCATTTTCAATAATTGAATACACGACGACCCCTAGCCAAATCAAGATTGACGTCTTTACAAATTGGATTTTGGTTTGTCCAACGGAGAAATATATCCTACCGATCATAATCGATATATTATTCTCTCATCCGTTGTAGAATAATTGATAAGTCGAAATATAGGAATATATAAGAGATAGATATCGAGAAATAGAGAGAAAGTGAAAGAGAGAAAGAGAGAGAGAGAGAGAGAGAGAGAGAGAGAGAGAGAGAGAGAGAGAGAGAGAGAGAGAGAGAGATAAACAAATAATTAAACAATGAAGGATGAGTGGAAGCAAAAGAAGAGATAAAATACGGAGAATGAGAAAGAGAGTGAGTGAAGGAACAGTGTGTGTAAGAGAGAGAGAGATAAATAAGAAAAGAGAGAGAGATAGAGAGAGAGAGAGAAAGACAGAGAGTGAGAGAGAGAGAGAGAGAGAGAGAGAGAGAGAGCAAACTTGAAAGAAAGATACATGATTTTCAAAATTGAAAGATACATGATTTTAAAGTTTAATTGAGTATTTTTTTAAAGAGAGGAAAACGATACGTGTATTAAACCATAAAACCTTTGATATAAAGTCACTACGGTAACAAGACAGTCTGGATTGAAAAATCTAAGCTAAGAGTAATTTAATACACTATGGATCTAGGCTTGGTTTATTTTCGTTGTAGCATCAGTTGGTTCGAATGCCAAGAGGTATGATGAGGCGGTAGGTTTGCAATAGACATTCTTATTTCCTCACTTCTGGGAACACTTGAAGCTGATCAGCGTATGTGTTGTTTTATTTTTTTTTCAAGACTGTGGCCAAGAAAATACACCGGGGGATGCTGATATTTTAATTTCTTTTCGATAAGTTGTTATCTTTACATAAACCCAATTCTGAAAGGGTTTGAAGCATATGAACAGATGTTGTCTTTAAAATCTGAGAACAAGTACATCAGCTATACTTTGCTTGTCACCGAATGTGCGACCGTTATCTTAAGTTTTTACGAATTATTTCCCACATTCTAAAGATTATATTTAAAACCAAATTTTGACATTTTTTTACCCACCAAGCTGGTCAATGTCGAACCCCTTGGGAACCCATGGCTGGCGGGCAAGTGCTGCTTACCCCATTGACAGGTTCCTGCTAGAGTTCGGGCATGACCTTTGGAGTAAAATAATATTAGGTTAGGAGGAGTGTGGTACGATAGTCGTAGAGGGCGCAGTGGCGAAGCGTTCGCCTCGTTCAAATTATAGAAGACCTTGCGATGACGAGGCCAACAGCGAAAAAAATGTGATAGGTTAAGGAATTTGTACCGCGTCCAATCGTAGCTCTATCCTGGACACACGGGACCAACGCACGGTCAGAAATTGCCTGCCTATCATGCGTGGAGATGTCGTCCATATTCGTCATGGATCGGAAAACTCCGACATTTAAATTTAAAATTACTGGAACAGCTATAAGAATCACTAATTTGTAAATGGCATACAATAAACAAATTCTTATTAACAAATATACGCAAACATTTAAATATGAAACCTCTTTGAAAAAAAAGCGTTGGCTATCACGAGTGCCACATCGAAACAAAAGCGCTATAACTTACAAACACACCGGTACAAATCATGACTATAAGAATCACTACCTGTTATGAATTAAAGTTGTTTTTACTTTTTTCTTTTTCATTTAAGGATAATGTCAGGTTAAATCAGTGAATTTAGAGAACACAGTAAAAACAAAGAGACAACAGACCCAGTGAGGCACTAAACGTGTACGAGAGGGTTGCAAAGTTTGACTTGAAACTACTCATAAAGTATCACATTTCTGATGTGAAGCAGAGCGGTTACATTTTGATGATGTGCCCACATCTCTCCCCCCAAAATACCCCCCAAAACACCCAAAAAACAAAACAAAAAAAAACTAAAACAAAACAAAACATCGCAAAAAAAAAAAAAATTGGATTCCTTTATTTTCCTGATCTTCATCAAAATGTTCATCATAATCATTATGACCACCACCACCACCACCACCACCACCACCATCATCATCATCATCATCATCATCATCATCACGGTTTTGGCCCTATTATTCAACTTTTGGCGGTCTTCCTTTTCCCCTTAAACCAACAACAACAGTAACATCAAAAACCACCACTGCCACCACCAAATAATAATAACAATAATAATGAACTGCAATTATTTAGCGCCTTCCATTTTAGGATATAAAAATATCAAAACGCTTTACATGGTATTCATTAAATAAACATATTCGAAAAATATACACCATATTAATCTGTAAAAATATCTGAATACCTAAAAATTAATTTGTAAATGGCATGCAATAAACAAACTCTTATTTACAAATATACGTAAACATTCATTTGTACAAGTCATGCAGTATATTCTCTCTTATTAAAAAATGAAAATAAAAATTAAACTATGTATATAAAACGCAACTTTTTAACGCTGTATAATAAATAGCCGTATATGAACAAAAATGCCTAAAATGAAACCTCTTGGGAAAAAGCATAGACTATCACGAGTGCCACAGCTAAACAAAAGCGCTACAACTTACAAAAACACCGGTACAAATCATGCTTAAACAGTTAAAAGTTATCTATTTTAAATTGAAATATATTATTAAATCTACTGTAAAGGCAAAAACAAGTAGCAACATAAGAACCAAAAAGACGTTATAAAAAGATGACTCTTCAGAGCTTTAAAAAAAATCTCAAGGTTTGCACTCTGCCCTATCTCTCGTGGAAGAGGATTCCAAACGTTTGGTCCATGACACTGAAATGATTAGTCGCCAAATGATTTTAAATTAGTTTTAGAAGTAAATACCAACGTTTTATCACTAGATCTTAGACAGAGAGATGCCTTGCTCAGATTAAGGTGCAAAAGTTCTTGTAAATATTGCAGGGGCCAAATCATTCAAGCATTTTAAAACAGTAGTAGCAATCTTGTATTCAATTCTTTCTTTTACCGGCAACCAATGTAACGACTTTACATGCTCATTTTTTCTTTTTCTTGTAAATTACCTTGGCTGCATGATTTTGGACTTTTTAAAGTTTGTTTAGTAGGTCCACTGAGAGACCAGAGAGTAGTGCATTGCCAAAGTCTAATTTGTTACCGGGCAAATAGCCACTTCCTATTTTTTGTTTCCATTTTTCATCAATATCCTCAAATTTTGAAAAAAAAATGTGTGTCTTAAGCTCTCGATGTCAAGGTCACACATCTAAAAGCATCGTTAAACCGTCTCTTTGATTCTATTTGAAACTTCACAAAGGTGCAAGATACAGGTTTATTTTGAAACATTCTTGCAACGTTTAGTTCGGGCACCCATTATTATGGCTTGAATAATAATAAAAAAAACACGATGCATACGTCTTAACACAGCAATTTTACGTTTTGGTTAGGCTTTTATATTCCCTTTTTATTATTTTATATTTTAAAAAATTACATGTTTTCTATCTGATCTTCCATCCATTAAGCGAAACTTAAAGTAATCTGAACACATCAGCTGTTACACGAGTACCGATTTCCCACCGCTCTAGCCAGGCTGTCTGTCGGATGATATCAGGGCGATAAACGGACTCATGTGTTTATTGCACTCTCCAAAATCTAATGTTCTGACTAAGAGTTCTGAAAACACGACCAGCACGAAGCGGGGGAGTGAACACTTTAAGATCAAATGATGCCAGTTAAGCTGTAGATCTAGTTTGAAATTTTCATTCGAATTTCGCAATGTAAAGATCAATTTGGTTTTTAGAAGAGCCTCGTTATTAGATTGAAGGCACCAGTTTGTGGGTAGACAATGGAAATTGAAGGGGCATGAGGGACCAGGTTCAATCCTCAGTTAGTACGCCATTATTTGAAGATGGAAAGCTGCCGGTTCTCGTTAAGAACTTTCGAGAAACGTAGGAAACTACTCAAAGAAAAGAACTACCTTTGATTCTAGCGACGTGTGGTTTAGGGATATATGATAATACTGAGAAAGAACGAACTTTTCCATCACGAAAGTGAACTATTGTTGCTCTGGCGATAAGTTAAGTATTTTTAGTATCTTTAACGTATCTCTTATTTCTTTGCTACGTTTGTCGTATTTCCCCAACATGGTTTCTTAGATTTCACAAAAAAGGCTTTCGATCGCATTGTAGGGGAGGAACGAAAAAAGTAATAAAGAAACAAGCAAATCACCAATACTCTGCTTGTGCAACTTCTACTATCTTGAAAAGTCAATAAAGGCTTCGTCCTGTTTTAATGAGAGAAAAGGACTTTCTACGTTTTTTTTTCATAATTGCTTGATTTATTTACGTCATCAACTTGGCTGTATTGCGTGCAGGCCCCAATTTTTTTTTTTATAGAATACCACATACAGACTGAACAAAGATACTAGAAACCGACCCAACCCATAGGGGACGAAATCTGACAAATATTTTTGCCGATCCTGGGATCAAACTGCGGCCCTCCAGAACAGAAGTCCAGCTCTCTTTCAATTAAGCCAGTTTGCCCACACCTTCATGCCCTGTCGTTTAAGACAACGCTTGACATTTAGGAGCTGTAAAACTAGTAGCCAGCTTCACTTTCCCCAGCCAAAGATTAAGACTGTTTAAACGCATTTTATAGAAATAGAATGTGTTTTTAAATACTTAGCATTCCTATATCTAGAAACAATAGATCATCATAAAAACCAAACATTCATAAAGTAGTGACATCGCAATGATAATGCACCTTTGCTCATGTCCCCAGATGCACATTGTGGCGTATAACAGCGACCTGTACAACAACTTGTCAGAGGCCAAGCGAGAAGTAAAGGGGCTAGCTATCATTGCTGTCTTCATAGAGGTTAGTCTTATGTGTCGCTGCATTGTTCAAACATAAGGCAAAACTAAATCCAATACAATTTTTGTCACAGTTATTATTACCAACATTATGTTTGATGCTTTTTTATTTTCACGGAGTATGAACTCCCTGGAGATCCTGGGAGAAGTCTGATTACCGTGCTTCCCAATAAGAGAGCATGTTTTATGTTAACTTTTATTTAAACCTGTAAACACTTTTTTTTTTATTAACTAAGAATCTGAAGATTTTTATTTCTTTGTACTAATTTAAATATACTTATGACATTTTCTTTTCTTTTACTTATCATGTGTATTCCATTAACTTCAATGTCTTTACTCAAGAATTTGTTTAATTCTTTATACGGTTAAACCGATAAAATTGTAATGGCGTAGAAAGCACAGCATCGTTTCTCCTATATGCCTGATCTGCATTAATTTTGCATTCAAAGACAGGGCTCACTTTATAAAAAAAATATTCACATTACCTATTTCAAAGGATGATAGAAGATAAGGTAGCAACCTTTGATCTTTTCCCGAGAGGGTAAGAGATCATTATTAGCTACACGGTTCAAAAGTAATAATAAAGATGACGATGCTAATTAATAAGGGTGTTGATGAAGGCAGCAAGGCTTTAACAAATAAGTATGGAAGTCCTCTCATAGGGGCAAAACATCACTATATAATTATTCGATCAAGGCTCATAGTACACTTTTATCTATTGCAGATTGGAAGAGATCATGACAAGTCCTTTCATTATATAGCAGAACAGTTGAAATGGGTCAAAGATAAAGGTGAGACCAAAATCTAATAGGTGAGAAACACTGGGTTAAAGATAAAATTACATTATTTTAGTGTTTGCACGTGAGAGAAAAATACAGCTGTTAACTTTACAATTTCATATTTTTTCCAAAGTCACATTAGCATAAGAGGTAAAAAGGTGTATTCTTGCGAGACCTACTTGTGTGATAAATTTCGCGGCAAACTATAACTTTTTAGCAGGAGCTCAGAAATCAGAATTGACATCTATAAGACAATACTATAGGACAGTAACTGTTCTCTTCCATAAAAACTTACAACCTAATGATCACAACTTTATTCACAACTCAAGGCTCATTCACACTTATAATATCATGGAAATGCTACATAACATACATTCAACAAAGACTACTACAGAGGAAACAAAAAGAACTAATTTATGTACAAAGTAGGTCGATGTGTGTGTGTATATATATATATATATTATATATATTATATAATTATATGTTCGTGGGTGTTGTTAATCTTGGGATTAAAGCGTCGGATTCTGATGCAGGAGGGTTTGAGCTCCGTTCTATAGGCCGCGTTTCTATCTATAAGTTGGATCGGTGTTATCGTACTGCGAGCGGTAAACTTTACCTTTACTCAATTACCGACCTGTAATTAAGTTGGGCCGAGGAACAGGACAGTTCTCTAGCATCGATCTCTACATTCTTGTCTACAGGAAAATCCCGGAGGGTGGACTTTTTCTCCTTCGACAAACTGCTGCCCAATACGAGTGAGTACATCACCTATGACGGCTCGCTCACCCAGCCTGGATGCTTTGAGACAGTGACTTGGATGGTCCTCAACAGACCTCTGAAGATATCCAGAAAACAGGTAATCTAGCGATAGCCAGAGAGCAGGTGAACGTTCATATGACCAGAAGTGGCGGGAAAACCCCATCGAATAAACCGTGTAAGGCCTAAACAGGAATATACTACAGGAGTCAATTATTAGGACATTATCAAAAGATGTAAAGTCTCTGCATTTTAAGTGACACGATATAGGTTCGATTATTATTTAAATCAATAATAGCTTCTTTAAGTCCTTTTTATTGTTATAGGTATACCTAAATGCACGACTAAATAGGGTTGAGAGAATTTCCCATCGAGACTTAATTATGAAAAGGCAACACTGTGAATGTACTACATCAATGTACTTGAAATCCACATTGAGATAGACAGATAAATAAACACAGAGAGAGAGAGAGAGAGAGAGAGAGAGAGAGAGAGAGAGAGAGAGAGAGAGAGAGAGAGAGAGTGTGTGTGTGCAAATAATTGATCTTTACCTATATTAACGTTCTTACACCAGTGTTTCGAAGGGCGCTCTTCAGAAAACTATAGTCTATATAATTATATATAACCATAACTGGTTCCTGGTGTTATGATGCTTCATTTTATACATTCCGGCATTGTTTTTTTTCAGTGTTGTTCTTTTTTTTTTTTGTATAAGATATATATGGGCTACATAAAACCGTGGAGCGTCCTTTAACACATTAAGTGCACTGCTCTGTTGCAGCTGACAGAGCTGCGGGTCCTGTACCACCACAGGGCGAACGAGCCTGGCCTGCCCCTGAGCATCAACGCCAGGCCACTGATGCCGCTCAACAGCCGCCTCGTGCGCACCAACATCAACACGCACAAGCGGGTGAGCCTCGGTGTTTTCCAACATCATTAGATGGACCGTTTTGATATTTGCGAGATGTAGCTCTGAGTGTTTTATGGATGTTCTTCAGTTTTAAACGTAAAAAAAGCAATAAGTTGTACATTAAATTGTACTGGCAATCTGGATTTACCTTTGGGTGTGCCGGGTTAGTCTTGAGAAGGACTCTCATTGATATCTATAAGATCTTGCGAAGTAAATAATGTAGTCCCTTAAGAGTATGATATAAAATAATTATAGAAAGATAAATTCGTTGTATGTTTAAAACTACTCTGGACTAGTAATTTGGATTTACCTAGGTTAATATTTGCGAGAAGTATACATGGATGTACTTAAGAGTATAATCAACAGCATTAAAATAATAGAAAGCAGTTACTTGTAGCTCCTGCTATCCATCTTGGACTTGTAACATGGTTTGACTTTTGGGTGCGCCACACTGCCGGGTTAATAATTCAAGATTAAAATCACACTGTAAAAGGTAATTCCCGTTACCGTTGGTCCTACCAAAATGTCACAACGCATTAAATAGAGGCATATTATGATGACAGCCACTGAGGTAACTTATGGTCAACACCTTTCACTTTTGCAATAATTTTGCGCACCATTAATTGAACTAGTGAACATCTCATATTGAGAGTTCTTTAAAGGACTTTTTTCCGGACATCCCTTCTAGATAAACACTTTGGATCGTCGTGCAACTCTAAATCTAACTCAAAATTAGAGAAAGTAGCACCATCCAACACCTCAGTAAGGCGGAGTAATAACAGGAACGCAGAATACTCTGCAAATATTTTTTTTAATGAAAGTTGTATATTGAATGGGTTCATTGCCAGGTGTAGCTGCTATCATTTTCGTAGTCTTTATGACAACAGGATGATGTGTGATTTAAATCTAAAAATATCTTCCACACAAATAAAGAGAGGGAGAAGGTACATACTATATATTATAAAAGATACGATATAACTTTTTCAGTCCACGTGAAAATTCACAGTTTACAAAACTCACACACATTCGCACATAGGTACTCACACATACAATTAGCATCTGAAGTCTTCATTGAGAAAAATACAATTTTTTATTGCAATTGGAATGTAAATGTAATCATGCAATAGTTTATAATCTACAAAGATGAGTCTCGCTGCACTGTAACTGATGTGGGGACAAATGAATTCTTGTATCTCTCTGTATGACTTTTGTATGAGAGGAGTCTACCACTGCGTGATGATATTTAATATCGGGGGAACGGAGGGAGAGTGGGTGCTCGTTATCTTTCTGATTGTTTTTGATTTTTGAATAGCAGGGTTTCAAATATGGTTCACAAACTGATGGTGAATGAGTATATATTATCTTATCATAGTGATTTGTGTCACTCAGTGTAATAACATCTAATCAATATATGTCCTATCCTATACTTTAAAATGTAGTATTTTAAAACATGTTGATCTCGTAATTTTGTTGTTTTTGAAGGATTTCTGTTTCTTTAAAAAAAAAGTCTTTGGTTTCCTTTCTTGTAAATAAAATTTGCATGGGTGTTCCAGGGATTTAGTTCTTTATGGGATATTTATTCGAAGAGACTTTTTCTACCTCTTGATCTTTGATTATCAAACATGTATAGATAGATAGATAGATAGATAGATAGATAGATAGATAGATAGATAGATAGATAAATAGATAGATAGATAGATAGATAGATAAATAGATAGATAATGGAGAGAGAGAGAAAGGAAGAAGGAGAGAGATAGAGAGATAGATAGATAAAAAGAAAGATAGATAGATGGAGAGAGAGAGAGAAAGATAAAAGAGAGAGAGAGAAAGAGAAAGAGAGAAAGAGAGAGAGAGGGTAGAGAGAGAGAGCGTGGGGAGTTTGAATGACTCTCCTCAAGAAAGCAATATTTGAAAACATGACGCTAGAATACGAAACAAATTCATAAGCACCCACAGAAACATGAAAATGCAATAAAGGCGATGCATCACGATAGATAGATAGATAGATAGATAGATAAATAGATAGATAGATAGATAGATAGGTGGGAGAGAAAGGTAGAAAGAAAGAGAAGCGGGAGAAAGATAGAGAGAGAGGGAAGAAAGGGGGGGGGGGTGCGAGAGATGTTAAATTAAAGTTGCAAAAATTACGAAAGATCGACTGCACAGCGTGCATCATTAACACGTGTTTCTCTCTTTCATGGTGCTGTTCTATTAATTATCTTTTTATCTTCCGTTTCCTCCAGTCACGGCTCTGCACAATGGAGAAAGAAATGTTCTATCAAGGTAAAAAAATTGTATCTCCTTTTGCATTTAAAGTATCTTGAAGAAGATTTCTTATTTTCATAGCTTTCTCACAAGCTTTTCTAATACCATTATCATATTAAAATGCTTTCGGGTTGTGCCTGATGGATATGGTATTGCCATTACTCGCTCCAATAGAAGTTCCCTCCTGTCGCGAAAAGGTTATCTTTCTCCTGGTGGAACGTCTCCTATCTTGTTTAGAAGATCCAACACGGTGACGGGATCTCAGATCGCGATGCTTACGCCATGGCCCATCACATTATACTTCTAACCGGTCCAATTAGTTTAGTAAAACGCAGCCACCACAGCGGGGATCAAACTCGCAGCCTCCCGATGTGATGCCGCGTTTTTACCACTGGACTAATGCCCCCACTCTAATAGATGTTGCATTAGACTTTACTTTTATATTGCCTCTATTGTTACTTTTGCCTCATAACTGTTACTGATCCTGTTTTTCTTCTGATTTTCACAGTGAATGGGCGGTATATAAAGCTACGGTAATGATTTGCCCAACACAAATCTCCTAGAGTGGCCTTGAAGCAAGACGAGAGAGGACAACTTTCATGTACGGGACACAATACATTTGGTACATCGCATCTTCGATTCATGAGTATCACGTACAGGAGTTACAAACATATCTTCATACAAAGATGTATTGTTTAGATGTGAGGCTTGTTCAAATTTTGTGCAATAACTTTGTTTCATTTTAGGTATTAATGAACATGCTTGAAACGTGTATGGACATAGATAGGCATAATATATGTTATTTATGATTAAGCTGTGTTTACGCTTTACTTCTATACTGTTTTATGAGTTAATTTGAATATTTTACACGATCTCAATTTTGTATGTATCAACCAGAACTGTCACTGGAAGAGAATCTATTTAGATTCATGCTTATTAAAATGACTTAAAAATTTCTACAGAAAAAGTGCGATCCAACATTCTAGTGATGCGTGATAACTCTTTCCACACTGTTACTTTTAATGAAGAAACCTGCCGGAAATGGGATCACCGGCTGGGATTCGAACCGCATACCTTCCACCGCCGCATATGCAGTGTTTTTGTTTTATATATTTTGATATAGTGCAATGTAAATGTTGGAGGAGGGGGGCATTACGTGCTGTAAAAAAACGGGATCGACTCTTAAAAATAAAAAAAATTAAAGGAAGTAGACCGTCGAGAATAATACCATAACAAGTACATGAAGAGTTGCTGAATTATGTCAATGTTTTTTTCTTTGTTTCGGAAAATTTGTCACTAAATGTACATCTCCCAAGTTTCTTAACAGGGTCATATACGGCGCCGTTTTAAAAACTAACGTGAGGCAACTGTACGTGCTGCTACACACCAGAGTGGGGGTACCAGGACCCCCGCCTCAGCCCGTCACATTACACTGACACCGACCAAAATTCGGCAAATATATTTTCGTCAGATTATAGATTTAAACAGTACCTAAATGCCCTACCCTTTGCGCTAAGTCGCCAATTACTGGATCTTTATGCTTTTTGTCGCGTTTAGATTTATGAAGGCGGCTAATGTTTCAAGCGTATCCATGCAGACTGAATAGGTTTTGTTTCTTAATTAAAGCTGTGGTGTTTCTGTAGTTCTGGTGTTAAACGTTCTCTGCGCTATGCTTGCTTCTACACTTTCTTTGTACCTTTGATGCCTTTAAAGGCCTTTGCACCTTTAAAGTTTAATTACAGATTAATTAGCACTTTAGAAGTATCTCAGTGTTACGGGAGTTAGTGTCAGAATCGAAAAGCGTGGGGAGGGTGTATGTGTGACAAAAACAGACACAAATCGAAATGAATGAAATAAAAAATTATTATAGACATACACGACTCCACATTTGCCTTTCATTGATTATAAGAGAGCGCTTGACTCTATAGCAGTGTATCATTATTAAAACACACATTAAACACATATAAAAACTACTAAAATTTATTTAATTTCAGAAATGAAATGAAAAAAGCGAGGCAATCCATTTCCTGTAAACATGCATAGCAACCATAACTTATTTAGAAGAGCTGGACAAATTTGCACTTGGGGGGAGGGGGGGATAACAAAAATAAAATAAAAACAACAATCAGATGGCGAGGCAATGTGTGATACATAGGACCACTCTACCAAAGGAAAGGCACACAAGAGAGCAGAGCACAGAGAGAGAGAGAGAGAGAGAGAGAGAGAGAGAGAGAGAGAGAGAAATGGAGAGAGATGGAGAGAGATAGAGATGGAGACAGAACAAAGGGATGTACCCTGCAATGGAAGATCAAAGCCTTTCAGAGTGTAGAATGTGCTTAATTCTTTGAATACCTATTTGGTGTCCATTTAAAGAAATTATTGTGATATCGCTGTTAAAACTCTCTTCGTCAAACTTTGAAGGACTTGTTTGGTTGTATCGCCTGTTATGCAAAAATTGATTTAATGTCAGATAATTTATACAATTTTGATCTTTTTTTGAAAACAATAATGTAAAACATGGTGATTTCAATATTATTATGTGTTGAACAATTAATGCTGTAAATAACTGTGTGGAACAATTATCTTTTTCATTTACAACAAACTCTGTGTAAATATTTGTATTAAAAACACTTTGATGTGCATTTTCTGGTCAAATCTAAAGATTGAAAAATAGTTCAAAATGGAACACATGAGTCGTAAATCATGCAAGTTAAAACACAAAACAACTAATATTTTTCAATGAAATTCATAAAATTTCGACACGAATTATATCTAGAGTTCTAAGAGTACACGATCGTAATCAACTAGGCAAGAATATAAGACGTTTAATGCATCGCATCGTGGCTTCTTTTTCAGTATAATGTGTTATGCTAAGAGTATGTGCTGTATTATATTTAGCAATACTTGTATATAGTAACCATAATCATCATCACCAGTATTAGATACAAAATTGATTTGAAAAAAAAATTTAATTGTGCTTATTCTTCTTCTTCTTCTTCTCGTTCTCCAACACTCTCTTCAAATTCTGATCCCAGCCTGGGCAATGAAGGCTACCGTTTTCTCTAGCTCAGGAAGGGGCCCGTATATTTGCGGGTTCAATGAATGGGCACTGCTATATGATTATATACACCGATCTTTTGCGAATTACAAGTATTGCCGTTAATCGTCTTACGATTAGTAATAATACTGGGCTGTGTACCGACAAGAAATGTTTCCTGCGTGTAAAAACACGCCACATTGAGGAAATAATCGATTTTGGATGAGTCGTATTAAAGTTTAAATCGAAATTTATCTTATCTTTCGATGTTTTCCTTTTTCAAACGATGGTGCTAAAAAGACAAGTCGTTGGAGTCTTTTCGCCCAATGAGATAACCACCCGAACATGAAGTCGTAACTTCACATGTTCAATGGTCTCTCTCTGTAATTTATACAGTAACAGATATTATGTATATTGATAAATTGATAGGTCATTTTTTTAACTTTTTAAAATCATGAAAGCTGGAATATATTCCAGGCAATGATAAAAGGTTGCCAGTCTTCAAATTTTTAAATTTTCCACGTCCGTAAATGATAATCTCTACTGTTTAGCATACATATGTACTCTTTTGTAAGGCCCATACTATTATAGTTTATTTTATTATATCAACCAGTCTTTGCTTGTGTTCGAAACATCCTGACATTTCGCAATATATTGTTGGTAACTAGTTTAGTTATTTATATGGCTATATTTTTCACGCTTACTATTATTTTGTTTTTTTGTGGAAATACCTAGATCGGCGGAGGCAATAATAATGAACAGTATGACAATAATTGTACATTAGCACATGTATGCACGAACATACTATGTCAAACCATGTACCTTATTTGCTCATTAATTTGCTATTAAACTGTGCCTATTTTCTTTCTTACTAAGAAGAAGAAGAAGAAGAAGAAGAAGAAGAAGAAGAAGAAGAAGAAGAAGAAGAAGAAGAAGAAGAAGAAGAAGAAGAAGAAGAAGAAGAAGAAGAAGAAGAAGAAGAAGAAGAAGAAGAAGAAGAAGAAGAAGAAGAAGAAGAAGAAGAAGAAGAAGAAGAAAAAGAAGAAGAAGAAGAAGAAGAAAAAAAGAAGGAGAAGGAAAAGAATAATAAGATACATGGACTTATATGGGTTAATAATGTGTTTTATTGTTTTATTGTTCGTGTAAAAATGTAACCCTTTAAGACCGCATAAAGAACCACTTGTAATGGGCAACCGTCATACATTTGTTAAGGTAAGCTTTAGGCAAAGTTTGAAAGTTTAACAATTTTTACATGTATTTTACGTGGCTTATGTAATCGTTAATTTTCTCCTTTACAATTAAAATGCTATAAACAAAAAAAGCTCACTTTTTTGCGGGTTTCTTTCTTTCAATCTTAAAAATATATTTTTCATTAGTAAATCGAAGATGGAAGTGCAAATGCGCTTAAAGTGGTCTCCATATTGTCGTATAAATTAAACATCGAAAATTAAATGAACAAAGGAAAAAAACAACAACACAAAACAACAAAAGAACAAAAAACAAAATTGAGCAAACAGATCAGGGGCTATAATAAGTGTTTTTCTGTGATCGGCCGAGATGGCACCATTTGAGTCTGTGCTATGTCTCTGTGTGAGGGAGCGATATTACCTGATGTTTGTTGTGGGATCCGATTGTGAGATATGTTTATAATTAATGAAATGAGCCTTTAAAGATCTTGAAACTGATTTTGAAAATACAGGGAAGGTTGTTTTTTTATATCTACAAATTCATTTTCTTCACAGTTTTATACTACGAACTAACGGAGCTGATGCAGTGAAACTTTGAGGTGCTTAAAGTGTACAATCCATCCTTTTTGTTTTGTTTTGTGTGTTGTGTTCATCGCCTAGCAGGCAGAAGAACTAACTTGCTCCGGTGTTTCCGCATTATCATTCAGTCTTGTCTGGATCATTTTTCGAAAATTTTTCACAGACGTTTGTGATACACTATTTTCAATCTCTAAGTAAATTTTGAGATACACATGTCCTTAAACTGTTGATTTATTTCTTAGATTCCGATGATAAATATATATTTTGTGGCTTAGTTATAGCCATTTTGAACACTTTTAGCCTTGTTTACAAAGCAAACACTAATGTAAAGAGAGCTCTATGTGTCGACAAAATAGTTATGAATGCTCAGTCACCCTGGGTGTACAAAAACGACAAATTTTTTTTTTTTATTCAAGAAATCGTGTGTTGAGTTTTAAAAATACCAAATGCGTTCCTTCACTTGATCTCCAAAAAAACATCGTCAAATCTAGGCGTCAACCCCGGTTCAACGGGAAAAGAGCAGGGAAAAGGAAACAAAGGGGGATTACAAAATTAATTTCCTCTCGTCCCACATTCCCCCAATCACATCACGCAAACCGCCCAGCGGCTCGTGACCTGATTGCTACAACCACACATCTTAGTGAGAAACCTGTCATGTCACCATGCGCAACCAGTCAGAAATATGACACAAGATATAGCAGATAATAATTATTATGATGGTAGAACAACATGCTGACATTGCCTTCATGACGGAGTCCTGGCTATCCCGAGCGTTGATGATCTCTATCTGCATGAACTCGTCCCAGTGGGCGGGAGGAGGTGGCGTTTGCTTCATTTTCAAACACGAACTAAAATTGACCACCCGTCCGATCTCCGACTACATGACCGTCGAGGGTTGCCTGTGTACCCACACTTCGCGTGGATGTATGACCAACTTTCTATCGACCACCGCCAAGCCACAAGAACAAACTAACTAACAAAGACTTTATCGTCGACTTTCACGATCTTTTAGATAGTTATGTGTCAAGACAGATAGGGCCTATTATTCTCGGGGATTTTAATATTCACTTTGACAATGCAAATGATCCATAAACGTTAAAGTTGTGAAGTCAATCATATCATCTAAAAAAGATGATCATATTATTCATACGCTGAGACATCGGAAGCAACAAATTCTGCACTGGGTTTTAATGGAACTGGATGATTGCAAACTTCAGCTGAACAGTGAAAAAACAAAGTGTTTACTATTAATTTGGTGTCAGAAATCAACTGAAAGATAATGTAATAACACATGTATATGTTGGACATGATGTAGTTAAGTTTATAAAACAAGCTACAAATCTTGATGTGATAGTAGATCATCATCAAACAATGGAGCCACAAAATAGGTTGATCTATCTTGAAACACGGAGAATAAGCCCAATGACAAAATATCTGGACAAAACATCAAGAAAGACCCTTGCTGCAGCCTTCATTCTTTCACTATTGTACTACTGTAACTCTTTATATTTGAATTTATCTAACGAGAGTCTGGACAGGTTGCAGAGAGGCCAAAATAGTGCTGTCAGAATGGTAACAGGAAAAAGAAAGAGGGACCATATAACCCCTCTCCTTAAGCATCTACATTGGTTGCTCGTAAAGTCACGCGTTGTGTATGAGACAACCATTCTCTGTTACAGATGTATTAATGAAACGGCCACTTCATAATTATTGGCTACATCTCCTCTCTCCCTACTAACCATCACGGTCTCTTCACTCGAGCGGTAAAAAAACTTCTTAATGTAAAAAGATATAAAATTAAGAGATATGGTGAGAGAGATTTCAGTGCAGCTGCACCGAAAATTTTGAGTAGTCTATCACAACAATTGAGAGACACTCACTCAGAAGCGACGTTTAAAAACCTGTTAAAAACACATTGTTCGATCGCTTAGCTTAATTATGTATGCAAATCATGTTGTTGTATGAAGTAATTCTTTTTGTTTGCAATGTTATGGCATGCATTATCTATGGTCTATGTCACTGTCATATTTCCTTTTTAAATGAGTTTTTACTGTGCAAAAAGCGTTATGAGCTGAGTTTATTGTGTATGGCGATCTATAAAGATATCTTTTAGAGTTCCAAAAAGTTTCTGAATAGTTTCAGTCTTGGGTTGGTCCAAAGACGGAGACACCAGCTAAAACAAGAATCTCGAACCTCATGCCCGTCAGCAAAGTGGGTATCGGGTACAGTATCCAAAATTGAGCACAAACATTAAATTTTACTTATGTTTGGGAAGCAAACACATTCTGCTTTTTTGCAAAAGAAATTAACGTTTCCCATTTTATAACATGGTATGTTCTGAAAACATGTAATTACCCGAAGGAATGACCAGATTAGTTCCTAGTTTACCGCAGGTAAACCTTAACCCCTTGCCCTTGATGGTTGTCATGAGTTTACTTAGTTTTAACAACATAGAAAGTTCTTTAAGGCCTTATTAAATTTAAAAGCAGTAAAAAATGTGTAAAAAGTTACTGTCACTTTCGTTACATTGTTCTCACTAAAGTATTTATGTACATAAATACCCAAACAGGAGCTTTGATCCCCTTTAATCCCAAATTATGTTCATTTTTAAGTTAATATAAGAACACCCTCTTAAACAGAATACTAATATATAAAATGTACAGCCAGAAGACAAGAATGTCTTCATTTCAACACAAAGCACAAAAACGCTTTGGAAATTAAAAGGAAATAATGTGGAAGATGTATTCTCACAGAAAATTAATTTACTAAAATTTTAAAGATGAATATTAAAATTTTAAATATGAAAGGAGCAGGCTAGAGAAATAGTAAGATTAATAGATAGATATACAGATAGATAGATATAACTAGAAAGGTAAAGAGCGAGAAAAATATGAATGTAATAAGGGAGCAAAGATGAATGGAGATGTAAATAAAAAAAAGTATTAAAATGAAAATAGAGAAATAAGCCGGCTGATAAAATAGGTATTTAAAAAAACAACCTAGATTTGAACCATAATTGAAATTATGTAAAGATGGTTTTATTTGCCAAAAACTACACCAAGTAGTAACTTTGGTAACCAGACTAAAATAAAAGCTAAAAACTTTGACTTAGAAAAATAAGTAAAATCATACCAAAGGCAAAATCATTTTTCACAATTATTTAAGTCGCATTAAAGTAAGGAACCCTTTAAACGAAGAGTTTGATAGAACCAAAGTATAACACGGTGTAGCAAAAGTGAGACTTGATTTTTATCAGGTAGTTATTTAGAAATGTGCACGTCTTTGTTATTTTTATCGGTGAATGTTAAATACTTAAATCAATCGCTAAAACCTTTTATTTCTTGCAAAAAATATGAGAAAACAAAAACAAAACTGCACAGTTGGTAATCGTTTTACAGTGCTTTTTAATTATCAAAAGTCAATAAAACAAAAGGAACAATACATAATTTATAACGAAATATAATTATGAGTACATGTACCATTATACATACGAGTATATTTACCACAATTCAACCAAAGTTGACTTTCTATTTTTGTTCTAAAATTGAATCCAAACGAAATATTTCTCTTTTTGTATCATACAAGGACATTTCTGCATAGGCTATTCTATTGTTAACTTTTCACCGAAAAAAAAACAACCCTCTAAGAACTGAACCAAATTGTATCTTCCCCTTGGTGTGCTAATTCTTTGATCGAAGAAAGCGAGTTCAACATCTCCCGTATGTTGAGAAAGTTATTGTATGGTGACGGGACATAACTTATAAGAACGGGATACCCGTCTTGGCCAGGCACACACGGGCTAGTTTTTGGCCTCCTTGACCATCTTATCGGTGGCGGGAGACTGACCAGTACCCCCGGCGCGGGGTGTAGTCTGGGCATCAAACCTGGACCTAGGCCGCCCCCTGCCGAACCTGCCGTTGTTTGTCCGCCTGTTGGTTCTCCAGTTGCGGAACCTGCCGCTCCACTTTCTGCTGCTGGCCCTCCGACTCCCACCTAATGACGTGCTGCCGGACCAAGCTCTCGACCTACCACCATTAGTGTTGATGGACGCACCACTGTCTTCTCCTTTGGACTTGTCGTTTTCCTCTGTCCCTCGCTGTTTGCCTTTCCACTTCTCTTTGTTTGGTGCTTTTGGTGCTTGATTACTTGTTGTGTTACCAGATTTATCACTCGCTTTTCCCCCAATTCTATCACTTGCTTTGTTTCCAGTCCTGTCATTTGTTGTATTCTCAGTCTTAGCTCCTGTATCAATTGAAGTGTTATTAGACCTACCACGTCTCCACGAACCGAATCGACGGCTAGACCTGCTGGAGGTACCAGATCTATAATTTGCACTAACATTCGATTTGGGTCTCGGGGTCCGGGTCTTAGATGTTCGTCTAGAGCCACGTTCACAGGCCGGCGGAGACTTACGGACCTTGCCGGACCAGCGCATGTTGGCCTTGCACTTGGAGGCGCGCTGGCCCGTGCGGGCGTACCCGGGCTTGCACTTGATGAGGCAGCGCGTGCGGAAGGGCACCCGGGGCAGCATGCACACGGGAGGGTGTAGGTAACCGTTCGTTGGTATCGGGAGCCGCTCACATGGTAAGGCTGGGGATGTTTGTGGGTGGCCAAAGTTTAAAATCACAGGCTGAACTTTAATTTTGTAATGGTACTAAAAATCTTTGTAAAATGGCAATCTTCTCAGGTCGTGTTTGTGTTAAAGTAATGGGTTGATTAAGGTATAGAAAATGGTTTTGTTTAAAGGATAATATTTTATAATTACGAGAACCAAAAGCAGCATTTTCACCATTATCATCATTATTGCCAACATTTTCAAAACTAATATTTAAACAGTAAGTATCCACTTTTTTCTTTCATAACATTATTTTTTCAACTTTGCCTAAAAGCACACTTGGTAAGAAAGTTACCATCACACTTAGGCTGGCTGCCAGTCCATGTGTAGTTGCTGAGACAGGTCCTGTTCTGAGATCCCTCCAACATGAGCATCCCTCGACACTTGTACTCGCAGGTCGTGCCCGGCTCCACATGCTGTCCGTCTGGTCAGGGGGAGAGCGCATAAATTACAGTTCTCAGAAATATAAGCATAACAACATTGAGCCTTACGTATACAACCAATTTGCACTATGCAATACAAAATTAAAAAATAGATAGACAAATTAATGAAAAAGGAGCAAAGATTCAACACAGGCTGAGTTTAAAGTATTTTGGCATTTGATTATTTTTTGTGCTAACAGAAATCGCAATTTTTTTTTGTTATGGCTTGATATACAATAGATAAAAAACAACAACAAAAATGAAAGTCATGTTTTTCTGAACAGATCTTTTTTAAATTCAAGTTCTCTCACTACACATGATTGTAATTTTTAAAATTGATCAATTGCCAAACATAGTAACATAAAATCGTTTGGCCTCAGCCCCAAACCTGTAGCCATCTGTGCACACACTGCCGACTTGAACTTTGCGAATTTCGGGGGCTGCAGCAATGGACACTTGGTCGGGTTGCAGCTCTTGGCGTCCCCTCCCAGGAGATAGCCCTCTCTACAGGTGCAGGAGAACGATCCTCGCGTGTTTTGGCAGTCATGCGCACAGCCACCGTTGTTCTGGGCGCACTCGTTCACGTCCTGACACTTGTCGCTTGTCTCCGGGTTGCCATCGAAACCAGGCGGACACTTGCACTCGTGGACCGACTCGGTCGCCTTCCCCTTCGTGGTCATGCCAGGGGGACATAATTCGCAGCTGATTGCGGACTCCCGCAGGCCGCGGTAGCTTCCCTTAGGGCAGGGCGCACAGCGCGTGCCTTGTCTGTAGTAGCCGGCGTGACAGTCGCAGCGGAAAGAGCCGGGCAGGTTGATGCAGCGGTGCTGACACATGCGGCCATCTTCGCACTCGTCTATATCTGGAAAGAGTGAATTACATTTCACCATTAATTATTCCAGTTCCTTATAAGGCATGAGTTATACTCAAAAAGCAGAATCATTACTGTGTCACTCAGTAATGAATATGTTTCTGCTTGCGAGCTTTCTGTTCTCCGCTACCGCCTAGAATTGGTCGTACCGTTGCGCATTACTCAGTCCTCTGCGGACACTATTGCTTGATAATGTAATTGAAACCCAAAGTAAAGCTCACGATCGACAAAGTTACGTAATTCTTGGTAAAGTCACATTCCCAATGGTATTTAAACTCAGTGAATAACTTTCGTTACTTAGGAAAAGAAAATAAGTAATCAAACAAAAAATGTAAAGCAATCTATTATAGACACAACTCACTAACCCTTCACAAAAAGGTAAATGAGAATGCTATAAAAATCTGAAAATGTTGGATTTGTATGCAAATGTATAGAAATCTTTGGTATTTGCATGTCTTCTGAGCACAGAAATTTCAACGAAAGACACGAGCAACTTAGTCATGTCCGTATAAAATTAAATACATTTCTTATGTCGTATGTAAAAACAACACCAAGTGGTCTGTTGCTTACAACAATAATGTTGGTGTATAAGAAATCTAACACTTACCTTATCCCATCATATCCTGTTTTATCGTTTCCCATCTTATCCTATTCCATTCTATCCCATCCCATCCTATACCACCGCATCCTACTTAGGAACGATCCGACACTATCTTAACGTATCGCATTGGATCCCACTCCATCCTATATAACCTTATCCTGTTCTATAGTGTCCCATCTTATCATATCCCATTGTATCCCACCCTGAGAGGTCATATGATCCCAGTTATGTACGCTTAGATCCCACCCCATCCTATACCACCGTATCCTACCCAGGGATCACCGGACCCTATCTTATACGATACTATCCTCAGAGGTCATAAAAAATGGTCCCAGTTATGTACGCTTAGATACTATCCCATCCTATCCTAACCTGCGACTATCCTGTTTTATCGTTTCCCATCTTATCATATTCCATTCTATCCCATCCCATCCTATACCACCGCATCCTACTCAGGAACGATCCGACCCTATCTTAACGTATCGCATTGGATCCCACCCCATCCTATAAAACCTTATCCTATTTTATCGTGGCCATTTTATCCTATTCCATTCTATCCCATCCCATCCTATACCACCGCATCCTACTTAGGAACGATCCGACACTATCTTAACGTATCGCATTGGATCCCACTCCATCCTATATAACCTTATCCTGTTCTATCGTGTCCCATCTTATCCTATTCTATCCCATCATATCCTATACTACCGTACCTAACCAGCGACGACCCGACCCTATCTTATACGATACTATCCCATCCTATCCTAACCTGCGCAGCTCCGCCGATCCCTGGCTAGCGTGTAGCCCGGCCGCCTGCACTGGCAGGGGAACGAGCCGATGGTGTTTGCGCAGATATCCTCGCAGGGCTTGGACTCCAGGCCCAGGGCCATGTTGCCGCGGGGGTCGCACTCGTCGATGTCTGAGCACTGTCGGCCGTCCCGGTACAGGCGGTACCCGGGGATGTTGCACTCGCATCTGTAAGAGCCGGGCGTGTTGATGCAAGTATCCGTGCAGCCGCCGTTCTGTTGTCTGCACTCGTCCAAGTCTGCGGCAGGGAAAACAATTGTTTCTATTTACATTATTTCCATTTAGTTTTTATAAAATAGGAACATTTCTGAGAGAATGAATCAAGGAAGATAGCGCACTTTTTAACTAGAACTTTTTTTGTCTTTTAAGTTTTATACAAGAGTAACATGATTATAATATATAAACTAAAACATATAGACTGGCATAAAATCGCCATTTTTAATGGACCAATAAAGTGTATCTTATCTTAAAAAGTAGGGCTCAAAGCAAACAAAACATGAGAACATAAAAAGCACATAACAATGATATAATACATTACACTGTTTCAAAATATGCATATTTTTACACAAACTTTTATAAATTTTCCTTTTTATTTAAAAAAGAAACATAGGAGCTTCGGATTCATCAACGTTAGCAGAGTTGTTATTATGATGATGATGGGCAATGAACAATGGAGGTCTTAAGACAGGAAAGGGATGATGTAAGCCTTAAGATAGAAAAAGGATCATAAAGGTATTAAGACAGGAAAAGGGTGATCAACGTTTTGAGACAGAGAAGAGATGATGAAGGTCTTGAGACAGAAAAAGGGTGATCGAGTTCTTAAAACAGAAAACGGATGGTGGAGACATATGAAAGGAATGACGGCGCTTTTAAGAGAGGAAAAAGGATGATTGAGTTCCGTAGAGGCGAAGGTCTCAAGACGGGGATGATACAGGTAAGGCAGGATAGGAATGTTCGATGCCTCCACCAGGTGATGATGTGCGTGTTACCTGTGCATTTCTTGCCGTCCCGCATGAGTCTATGGCCGGGAGGACACGTGCACTTGGCTCCAGTCGGGCTCGTCACGCACTTGTACTCACACCCGTGTTTGAGCGACGCGCACGCGTTCACATCTGGTTTGGCATAAAAGGGGTTGACAACATAGTACAGGGTCTCAGCAACTTATCACAAAGTTTTGTCAACATACGGAACATAGGACAGGGCTTGAGCAATATGGTACACAGTTTGAAAACATTGATATAGTACAGGGGTTGGGCAACATAGTACAGGGGTTGGGCAACATAGTACAAGGGTTGGGCAACATAGTACAGGGTTGGGCAACATAGTACATGGGGTTGGGCAACATAGTACATGGGGTTGGGCAACATAGTACATGGGGTTGGGCAACATAGTGCAAGGGTTGGGGTACATAGTACAGGGGTTTGTGTACATAGTACAGGGGTTGGGCCAGATAGTACAGGGGTTGAGCAACATAGTACAGGGGTTTGGCAACATAGTACAGGGGTTTGGCAACATAGTACATGGGGTTGGGCAACATAGTACATGGGGTTGGGCAACATAGTACATGGGGTTTGGCAACATAGTACATGGGGTTGGGCAACATAGTACAGGGGTTTGGCAACATAGAACATGGGGTTTGGGAACATAGTACATGGGGTTTGGCAACATAGAACATGGGGTTTGGGAACATAGTACATGGGGTTTGGCAACATAGTAAAATGGTTGGGCAACAAAGTACATGGGGTTAGGCAACATAGTTTAAGCTAAAGGCTGGGCAATATAGTACATGAGGTTCGGCAACATAGTACACTGGTTGAGGAACATAGTACAGAGGTTGAGCAAGATAGTAGAGGGGTTAGTTAACATAGTTCAGGTGTTGGGTAGTATATTAAAGAGATTTGGCAACATAGTACAGAGTCCGCCGAGGACTTTGAGGATTTTAGAGGTATGTTGCCTTGGGTGAACAAATCATTTTGGTACTAAGTATAGCTTTGATATTTTTTATAAAATGTTTGGCATTCATCAGAATGATGCTTAGTACTTTTGCCTGGTCCCATTCAGCCTATGGCATACACAACAGCATAATAAACTCTCCTGACTCAACCTAATATAATAATTATAAATTACATAGTTTAGTTTGGCCCTTAATCTCTAAAAGAGTGAGTCTGGTATTTTATGTAGGCACATGAAATATTAAACATCGGACCTCTTTGAAGGCATTAAATGAAATTTTCTAATTTTGAAAAAAAACAACAACAACACAACCCTACAAACTTTACAGTGTTTATCGACTTACCAAACACATAAATCTAATGCCAAAAAAGGGTTCGTTTAATGGAGTGAATGGGAAAGAAAATGATGTTCGCTTTGACGCATTTTATAATTATTAAAATGCATTGAAATGTAGCAAAAGGAAAAAAAAAGTATATTGTAGGGTGGGTTACCTTCACAAGACATTCCATTGGCCGCCAACTTGAAGTTGTTGCCTCTGCATTTGCAATGGAAGGATCCAGGCGTGTTCACACAGGTGTGCTCACAGCCCCCGTTATGCATGGCACACTCGTCAGAATCTGCAAGTATACCATGTAGTGCTTGCACTAAGTGTCTTCTTTATTAGGTCTTTACAATCCATTTCATTGTCAGGAGATGCTCTCCAAAATATTTAACGATACCTCGCTGTCAGCGCTATACACACAATATAAATCTAGATCAACGTATTGATGGCACACTTTGTTTTTATGAATATGATTATTTATTTATCGTGACGTTTAAAGTTCACTCAACTCAACTGCCTTTATAAATAGCAGTGACTGATCATAAAAACATCACTGAGGAACAAAGTGGTTCAAAGGTAGAGCACATGGCTTCTGATCAAGGCTTAGTGGGATCGACCCTGGTCAAGCCAATAAAATATTAGCGGTCAACTCCTAGGTATATCGCTTTGAGGTCTCGTCGCCGAATGGGATCATCCTTGAAAACCTGCTGTATCCGACCAGGGATCACTTTCAAGATTATTATATGTGTTAAAATATCTCAGGTACGTGATTTGCCATGAAAGACGAGCGGGGGAGTCGATGTTCAAGACTATGCCAATGCCCTCGTCTCCGTACGTACTTTTTTCGCGAACTCAGAGCGATGTGATGCCAATCAAAGGGTACTTTTTTAAACAATCAAAGATTTATTGACATATGCTCAGTTATAATTAAGAACATATTGCAACAGGAAAGAAAGACGGAAGGCATAGACAGAGGTGACAAGTTTGCAATGAATTAGAAAGATGAAATTTTGAAGGCAAGGGGATCGAACTGAAATGCGAGAACTGTCAGACGTGGAGGGACATGATCATCAATGCCAACCGTCATAATGATAAGGTTGATGGTGATAATGAAGATGATGGTGATAATGAAGATGATGATGATGATGATGATGATGATGATGATGATGATGATGATGATGACGACGATGATGACGATTCTCCCCTATTTACCGACACAGCTGACGTTGTCGGCTCTGCTAAGCATGAAGCCTGGCCGACAGGTGCAGTGAGCGCCACCAGGTGTGTTCACACAGCCGTGCTCGCAGGACAGGGACCCCAGGCTGCACTCGTCGATGTCTGGGAAAGGCAAAACGGAAAGCAAGCTCACCAATACTGAAATATCTATCTATCTATCTATCTATCTATCTATCTATCTATCTATCTATCTATCTATCTATCTATCTATCTATCTATCTATCTATCTATTTCGCCCTTTTCCCTCTATTCAGCTTCCTCCCGTCTCTATTTTCAGTTTGAACCTATTGCAAGATTATTATTAATTAAATAACTATTACATAAGTTTGAAAGCACTGATTTCTAAATTGCAAAAAAGCATGTCCCGCTATTTTTATTATCTTCAAGAAATCACCGTAAATGGCTTGTTTCAGAGTTAATGTTAATGCTTATTAACTTCTTTTAAAATTTCTATTAAAAGAGCCCTTCACCTCCACCAAAAAAAAAGAAAAAAAAAGAGGATACTCTATTTCAGCTCTTTTGCATTAGATCTTAAACACAATTTCAAATCACCTTTCTTTTGCAACTTGTATGTATGTATCAGATGTTGAGCATGCAAACCAACTTACTGTAATGCCAACTACATCTACTAACCTATACATTTATTCGATTTAGGCAAATCACGTTGGTAGCCTTTATTGCACGTGCAGTCCTGGCGAGAGGTTTTTCCAGTTGTGTTTGTGTTTGAATTCGGTGGACACCGCTTACACTTGGCGTCGGTTTCGCCTCTGTAGGTGCCCAATCCACATTCTGGGAGACAGATTTTTTAACAAGACCTTATACCCTTAATGGTTGTTTTTTTTAAACATAATTTAGCTGATTTTTTATTTGGTATTCGGAAAGGTAACCACAATGAAGATTTATTTTTAAGACTTTTAATATTGGTTTTCTTTAAGGCAATAAATTTGGTATTTAAATGTTAGTGACATTTCATTAAAGTGGGTTCAATATGATGGACACTAAGGTAATCGAAACAGTTAGTTAAATCCTTGAAAACATAAAATCTAAACACCCTAAAATTTCCAACGCAGTGGGTTACTGTTTTAAAAATTTATTATACACAATAACACAAGAAACAGAGACTAAATAAGAAGAGAGAGTGCACCTCTGCAGAGAGTTTTGTCCTGCTCCGGGGGGTCAGCGTGTCCAGGCGGGCACCGGCACCTGAAGCTGCCCGGGGTGTTGATGCACTTGTAGGGGCAAGGGCTGGGCTCCTGCCCGCACTCGTCGATATCTGTGATGGCAGAGTGGATGGATGAGGAAGGTAATAAGGAAAATAGTGAGGAAAATTAAATATCTAGGTAGGTAGGGTGGATAATGGTGGTTAATGGATAACCGTTCTCAAATTCCAATTTGTGTCCGTTCTATACGAAATAATTTCACGATTGGCGCCACCACCACCACCAAATAATTTCTCGCTCTCCTCCTCTTCCTCCTCTAAATATGATAAACAGTTGTTGCTCACTCAGCTCAGTTTTAAGTGGCAAATGACATTCCTCAACAAAACAAACATAAAAAGACATGCAAACGTACAATAAAAGTTATCATGTAATAATTATATGGAACTGCGGCGCTTCATTAAATCCCGCTGTAGACGGGGCAGTAATCGAGACAATAGTTGCACTGCACGGTAGTAAGGGCAATTACTGCGTCCATTATCACCCCCTTTGTTGCCGGCTTAATCACCCCAAAAAGGCCTTACCTGCACAGCCGGATCCGTCCTGGGAGAGCAGGTAGCCGGACCGGTTACAGTCACACACGAACGACCCAACAGTGTTCACACAGATGTCCGGGCACGGGTTGTCTCCCTCCATGCACTCGTTGATATCTTGTTGAAATTATACCAACGAGAAGAAGTCATGTTAGAATGGAAAAAGTAATGCAAACATCTTCATTAGAGGATGGCCGTTTGGTAACACGGTAAGTACTATAGACGGACAGATGGAGCCCCGCCGTTCAAATCTCAGCCGTATATGATTCTTCTGGAAACCTGAGGGACCTATAAGTGAATTACAGGTAAATCTTTGTCTCTCAGCTTTACGAATTCTTTTGGGCTGTTTACTCTGAGTGATTTGAGTGCTTTTAATTTTACTATTTAATATGGCAAGTAATTATCTAAAGCCTACATACTTAGGAACCTGATAACATGATTAAAAAGGCCAAGAAATGGAATTACATTACGTTAGCAGTTCCAGTCTAAAAACTGTTTTTTTTTCTTCAACGTTAAACCGCATGATTTCATATATGATATATCCATTCAAGAAAAAGATATTTCAATTGTACTAACCTATACACGATGACATGTCTCTGGAGAGTTTGAACCCGGCCCCCTCACACTCGCATCTGAAGGAGCCTTCTGTGTTGACACACCTGTGACCACAGATGGAGACTGACTGCATACACTCGTTGATGTCTGGGAGTTGGAACCAACATTTGTCTCGTGTTATTGAGTTTAGGTATTTATGCGTTTTTTTGTACTTTGGAGTGTAGAGTTTTGCACTCTCCCCCAATACATTACGAGAAACACATGAACACAGAAGCTCGTAGGTGGTTTTCTTTAGAGAATAAGCAATGAAAGTATCTAATTCCGTATACGAAAAAGAAACAAAGCATAGTTTGATAAAATCTTCACTTTGAGACTCTATTTGTGGCCATGATGAAACAATAGTAATAAAAAGTTCACGTTTGATTGACTCTATTAAAAGTGTTGAAACTCACCCTCGCACGTCATAAGATTGTCACTCAATTTAAAACCGTCCCTACAAGTGCATGTGTAGCTGCCGGCCGTGTTGTTACAGCCATGCTCGCAAATGTTCAGGCCCAGGTCACACTCATTTGTGTCTGCACACAGGGATTCAAACAAAGAACAACAACAACAACAACAACAACAACAAAACAACAAAGAAACAACCCATTGTGATCGTGTGTATCCTCAACGAAACCATCATCATCATCATCATCATCATCATCATCATCATCATCATCATCATCATCATCATCATCATCATCATCATCATCATCATCATCAACGTCATCATCATCACCAATATCATAAACAACATAAGCATTATAATCTACCGATAAATAAATGCAGTTATTGCGATTCTTTCATTTACCTTACCACGATAACCGTCCCCAAGATCGCTTTATCCATTTTACATTAGTGTAACTTTAAACAATGGAACCATTCCCAAATTCGCATTAACATTTTTTCACAACCTTATTGGTGAGCTGTTGTTACTGTAGCAAATGAAGAAAAAGAATTTGTCGAGGTACAAATTAAGTATTATAAAGCATGTTGTTTAAATACATAAAGTTTAAGTTGGATAAAAAAAATAAATTATGGGGCAGAAAAAACTAGAAAATTACCAAAATTAATCATTACCTATACAGGTCTTATTGTCTTCACCCAAGGCTAACCCAGCCGGGCATGCGCAGTGAGCACTTCCCACTGTGTTCACACACTCATGAGAGCAGCCCATCTTCCCAGTCTGACA
Organism: Elysia chlorotica; assembly: GCA_003991915.1. NCBI lineage: Eukaryota > Metazoa > Mollusca > Gastropoda > Plakobranchidae > Elysia > Elysia chlorotica. Next base: position 63,619 of record RQTK01001248.1, read on the forward strand.
CTCGTTGGTATCTGTGGAGAATAGTAATCAATAATACATTGTACCAAGCTTGGTGTGTTGTCATAGTTTCACAAAGCTATTTTCTTAATATTAAAACAAATACTTTCAAGAAACTGGTGCCCATGGCGAAGAGACAACGAAACCCTTTACTGACATCAGCAGCCATAGTCACTCTTTATGGTATACATCAAGGAACACATTCAGGCAACGATCTTGTTAAGAAGGTATAGGGTTTAAATAAAAACAACTAAAACTGATATTGTAGAATAAAAAAATTGCAGAGCTTTGTTATCACTATTAGCATTTTGGGAACTCTCGCTTAAGCCCCCCACCTGCCATCTATTTTATTATTTAGGAGCTTCATAAATTATTTGTGATTGAGAGTCTGTTTCGCGATCTTCTTTGTGGGTTGATAGGTTGACTTACTCTTTTATTTCTTTCCCACTATCTTACACTATAACCAAAATATTAAAACAGTACTTTAAATGTTGAAAAACCAAGTAACATTTTCCCTCCTGCATGAAAAAAGTACATACTTCTTACATCAGCTAGTGACTAAAATTAATTGTGTATTCGTGGCAATGGCAGGATCAGACAAACGCACAAAGATTTGGTAATACACTGTAATGCACTGTAGTGCTGGTGGTGTCACTCTACGGAACTGCGGTGCTTTCACAATCGACATGCATCTAGGATGAAACAGCAAATCCCCAAAATTTGAAAAGTTGCGGGTTTTTTTCTGTGTAAATAAACATTTTAATTACACTGTACTAAAAACCCTAGTGTAGTCATTACAAAAAGGAAATACACTTAAATGTAGACATTCGGCATACCATACATCTCTAGATCATAGCCCGTGTCTAAATCTATTCCCTCTGTATTCTTATAACCACTGTACTCTTACTATCTAAAGTAGGCAGTGAACAAATTGAATATTCATAATAATATCGGGATAAAGCAGGCATTACCTTGACATTCGACCTGCATCTTGGGGCTGCCATGGAAACCAGCGTCACATGAGCAGTCGTTGACCGACAGAGAGAGGCTGTCTCTAGCACTGGAATGGGCGGGACAGTCCACGCACGAGTGACTCGTGGTGTTGAAAAACTGATGCGGCGAGCAATCTGGCACAGGGAGAACACAGCTATTTAAAAAGAAGGTTCACAAAAACGTATCACGTGGTATTTTTACTAAGGGAAAAAAACATAATTTCCTCCCTTATTTTTTCCATCATGTTTTTAAATGTCTATACTGCCTTAGCACTTTTTTTTGGTGGATCCATTGTTATAAATTACATTTAATGTTATTAAGTGACATATCTAAATGGGTATGAGAAAATATCTGCCTATTTCAGGTTGGCCAACCACAAAGCTATCAATACAATATCCGTTATAGTAACCATGACAAGGACACCAGCTTTCAAAGGTGCCATGATACCTTCACAAGTGAAGCCGTCGGCGGACAGCACTTTCCCGACGTGAGTACATCTGCACGTGAATGATCCCAATGTGTTGATGCACGCATCTTCGCATCCCCCGTTGTTGCTCGCGCACTCGTCCACATCTTTACCAAAACATAATATCAAGTATTACTATATAAATTCATCAGTCTTACAAAAGAATTGGGGAAAGGGATGGAAGCAGCAGAATGTGGTGCATCAGAAAAATTATGTCATGGATAGGAAGGAAAACAAACTAATAGTATTATATCTTAATACAAAAGATCATTACTCAAATCCATAAGGGGAAAGACAGCTTGAATTCTTTGGGCGTATAAACCAAGCGGATGGACTAGTTAAAGGTAATTTTAAACAAAGGGAGACACGCACAAAATACATAGACAGTCCATACAGTTACATAACGAGAAAAGAAATCGCCAATGTTTTCATCAAGTCAATTTAATAAACTTAGAATCAGCGACTTGTGCCTGATTCTCTCTGGTTGCCTCACAAAACACTATTTGAAACCGTATGCACAATTGGCTGCCAATAAGCTTTACATTTGATGTAAAAGTAAAATTGTATCCATTTAAAATGCTACCGTCACGTACTTAATCATCTTTTTCTTCTTTATGTTATGGTATATTTAAACTGCTTATCTTGGGGAGATTTTTTAAACTATGAAAAAAGCTTTGTGAATTATCAATTATCACATACTCCTAAATTGGTACATTGACTTTTTAAAATAAATAACTGTCTTGTAAGTGTGCTCATCTAATGAACTGAGTAAGACTCAGTTACAATTTGTTGTTGTTGATAAAACAGATTGTTACTGCCATGTTCTACACTCTTGAAGTGACAACACAGGACAAATCAATTGAGACTTCTACTTTCGCTCTGTTACTGGTTTCAAACAGTTCATTGTGCGTGTCATTTTAAAAGTAAGTGTTTTTGTTAACTTATCCAGCATTGACGCCAGCATTGAGTAATGCCCAGGGCTTCAGGTGTGAAAATTAAAATTAGAGCGCACACTTCAGTTAAATTGATATATAAAAAAAGTGAGAAGAGCATCGCAGCCCTTATCTAAACGACGAGCTGAAATTTCTTGCTCCGTTGAGTGCCATCCATGCCTCCTTAAATGAACAAATCTGCGCTTAATACATGTAGCAGTAATCTACCCTACTTGATAAATAGAAAAGGTAACAAATACTGAAATACTGAAATCTAGAGGATATTCCTATATTGGCCTACTCGCCCTACGCTTCAAGAATGTAATTTATTATCACTGTTCTTAATAGTTTACTGTCTTATAATACAGTTTATTTATGTAAGCTCAAAGGAAATAAACTTGCTCTTGTATAAAAAAAACACAACTATAAATAAAACTCTTGTCATCAAAACTGTATATCGAACAAAAAGCAATATTTTATCTAATACTAAACATTATAATTGAAGTCTTTTCAGGTGCGTCTAATAGTTAAGTCTTTCATAGCAACCAAAACAGATGAGACATAGCATGCTTTTCCGTTGAGCCCTTCAAATAATAATTTGCCTATTTAGGTGACTTGGCCATGGAATTTTGGGAAGCCCTGGTTGTTCTTTCTCGTCACAAAAATTACCTGCAACAATTATTGGGGACCCGTTTCTTTAAATCCTGGCCCCCGCTGTTCTCCGATTATTACAGTTTAACTTAATCGTTTCTAGCATTGCTCGGTAGACTTTTTTTTCTGCGTTAGCAGCATTTTTCTTAAATCAGATAAAAACTTTATTTCAAATATTATATCAGCGTGTGTGTCATCCGATTGAATTTTAAACACCGGTATGTAAAAAAAAAACAACAACAACCAGTACTAACATTTCTTAGTTTTATTTTATCTCAAACTTTTAGAGCGAAATTAAGCAAATAGAGGTAACGGTGTAAAAAAAAAATCAGCTTAAATATTAAATAGTTAAAAATCGCCTTGTCTCAAAACTAGCACACCCTGACAATGATTAAAAAGTGTTGTTCGGCCTGCCAAAAAAAAAACAAAAAAAAATATTCAAGCAAGAAACAACAATCTGGATGTATAGATAACGATGCTTCACGAAAGCCTTGGGCCAGAACTGAAACCAGACGTAAGAAAATTGCATTAAAAGGAGTTTTAACTGCACCAAGGACAAAAAGTTTTATCTTGATGTTTGAATTAACAATAAAGAAAATAAGATAAATAGAAAAACAACAATTTAAGGCGTATATCCTGAGTTGAAAAAAAAGGATAGTTTTTTTTATGAACCACTTTCAAGCTGCATTGCAGCTTTTCATGCAATGTCAGATTTTGTTTTATATAAAGAAAAAGGATTAATCTACAATGATTAATTTAGTTAAAAAAAACAACAAAAAACTTTCATGTCTAAAATGTAAAATGATGAGTTCATTAAATCTATTTTTGATTCGGCTTATTTATATTCACATTATCAGCTAAAACGTTAAAAAATAATAAAAAGAAAAAAGAAGAATTTTGGAACAACAACAACAACAACAACAACAACAACAACAACAACAACAACAACAACAACAACAACAACAACAACAACAACAACAACAACAACAACAACAACAACAACAACAACAACAACAACAACAACAACAACAATGACAACAATTTAATTCAAACAGTTGATTTTTAATTCCTTGTTAAACATTAATATAAATATATTCCCATTAATCATTGTTTAAATACAAAATGGAGGTTAATAATGGGCACGCCCACATCTCGTGAATTTGGCCGTCTACTACAGCAAGCTAGTTTTATGTTTACCCTCGCATTTGGTCCTGTCGGCGCTGCTGGTGTGGTAGCCTGCGTCACAAGTACACCTGTGCGAGCCGGGCAAGTTCTCACACGCGTGCACACAGCCCCCGTTCTCCTGCCCACACTCGTCAATGTCTGTTAGAAGTGGTTGTTTTTATTATTATTATTATTATTATTATTATTATTATTATTATTATTATTATTATTATTATTATTATTAGACATAGCATGCTTTTCCGTTGAGCCCTTCAAATAATAATTTGCCTATTTAGGTGACTTGGCCATGGAATTTTGGGAAGCCCTGGTTGTTCTTTCTCGTCACAAAAATTACCTGCAACAATTGTTGGGTACCATTTTCTTTAAATCCTGGCCCCCGCTGTTCTCCGATTATTACAGTTTAACTTAGTCGTTTCTAGCATTGCTCGGTAGACTTTTTTTTCTTAAAATGTAATGCTTTAGCAGCAGTTTTCTTAAATCAGATAAAAACTTAATTTAAAATATTATATCAGCGTGTGTGTGTCATCCAATTGAATTTTAAACACCGGTATGTAAAAAACAAAAGAACCACTACTAACATTTCTGAGTTTTATTTCATCTCAAATTTTTAGAAAAAAATTAAGCAAATGAAGATAACGGTGTCACAAAAATCAGCTTAAATATTAAATAGTTAAAAATCGCATTGTCTCAAAACTAGAACACCCTGACAATGGTTAAAAAGTGTTGTTCGGCCTGCCAAAAAAAAAAAATATTCAAGCAAGAAACAACAATCTGGATGTATAGATAAGGATGCTTCACGAAAGCCTTGGGCCAGAACTGAAACCAGACGTAAGAAAATTGCATTAAAAGGAGTTTTAACTGCACCAAGGACAAAAAGTTTTATCTTGATGTTTGAATTAACAATAAAGAAAATAAGATAAATAGAAAAACAACAGTTTAAGGTGTATGTCCTGAGCTGAAAAAAAGGATAGTTTTTTTTATGAACCACTTTCAAGCTGCATTGCAGCTTTTCATGCAATGTCAGATTTTGTTTTATATAAAAAAAGGATTAATCTACAATGATTAATTTAGTAAAAAAAACAACAAAAAACTTTCATGTCTAAAATGTAAAATGATGAGTTCATTAAATTTATTTTTGATTCGGCCTATTTATATTCACATTATCAGCTAAAACGTTAAAAAATAATAAAAAGAAAAAAGAAGAATTTTGGAACAACAACAACAACAACAACAACAACAGCAACAACAACAACAACAACAACAACAACAACAACAACAACAACAACAACAACAGCAACAACAAACAAAAACTAATTATAATATCATAGTATATTCATGCAGTAAACCATTACGCTTCAGGGAGGAAAAAAACCATCAGCGTAAAAATGAAGTGTGTCCATCAACTGTGTGCAGGTCTAGGGTGCGTTTTTATCGCAGAAAAAAAAACACTCGCCAAATGCGTGGATGACATGGATGTGTCATTTTTTTAATTAAAAAGATAATTCTACCATAACAAAATATAAAAAAAACAAAAAGCAATTAAAAAAAAAAAAAACTACAGCCATCAATGTTGGACGTGAATTTTTATAATAAATATTTTTTTAATACTAATGTTTTGTTGCATTTTAGAAATGGAATAGACCACTTTAAACCCAAGTAACTGTTTAAACTTTCTCCTTATCTGATGTTTTTATAGTGTCACAGTGCCAGACTCACCCACACACTTGCTTTTGTTATCGGCCTGGTCGTAGCCGCTAGCGCATACACACATGTAGGAACCATCATTGTTCACACAGCGGCCGTGCGTGCAGACCTTGCTCTTATAGCGTGAGCATTCATCAACGTCTAGTGAGTAAGTCGAATAAAGAGGAAAGTAATAGTAAAACAATTGGATTATTGCATGTAGAGCCCTATGAGTATTTCGTTCACTACTGGTTGAGTTGGTATCAGTATAATGTGCTCGGCAGAGACAGGAATCATAGAATACTCGCATTGTCTCTGTGCGGCAACACGTAAAATTGAAAGACATCAGTATAAGGACACTTCCACAATATGGCATTTCTACTGTTATTGGACCGTAAAAAACCAACTCAACTTAAAAATTAAAACTCTGTTCCGTCCTTGCATAACAACAATTTAATTTTTTGTACATGTGTGTATAATATGATATTAACTATAGCCCATCTCACTGCAATGAGAAACAATCATCCGATTCTTTTATTCCACCTATTTCTTACCACAGGTAGAGAAAGGGGGGGGAATAAAAAAGCAATACAATGTGTAGAAACCTACATAAAAAAATGAAAAATACGTTAAGCGACAAAAACTGAAATTTTGTATTATGATGCATACAAATTTAGATGAATGAGTATGTGTGAATGTTTAAGTTGGATATGGCTGAGGTTTTCAAATACTTCTTTCCGAATTTCTTCAAGACAAAACTGGGTACATAAACGTTGCTTGGCTTAAACACAAAAAAGCAACACCAGCGATAATAAAAAACAGAAGAAAAAAAACCACAAAAAACAACAACAACAGTAGCAACAACAGCACCACCACCACATACAACGGCATCTTAAGAACTTGAAAAAAAAATAACGTGAAGAAGATACACAACGGGGAACAAATATTAAGGGCAAGAACTCCTCACCAACACAAGAGTGTCCATCCTCGCCTAGTTTTCTCCCTTTAGCATTGCAGCGACATTCGAAAGTTCCTCTCTTGTTGATACAAACATCGTCACAGCCTCCGTTATCCTCCGCGCACTCGTCGATCTTATGTTGGTTCAAGTAAAAATGAGAACTTATTGTGTTTCAAATTCCAGGAAGATGGTGCATCATTGGATACTTTTTAACTTTCAGACACGCGCGAGAAATAATACAGATACTTATTATAAGCTTATTATAGGCTAAACAATAAGCACAAACAATGAAAATAACGCCTGCCAGTTTCTCTGTCAGTCTTTGTCAGTCTGTCTGTCTGTCTGTCTGTCTGTCTGTCTGTCTGTCTGTCTGTCTGTCTGTCTGTCTGTCTGTCTGTCTGTCTGTCTGTCTGTCTGTCTGCCTCCATCTCTCTCACCCCCTCTATCTCTCTCTCTCTCTCTCTCTCTCTCTCTCTCTCTCTCTCTCTCTCTCTCTCTCTCTCTCTCTCTCTCTCTCTCTCTGCCTCTCTCTCTTTAGAGATATATTAAAGCGAGAAAAATAATGTGAAACAAAACGAATGACATTATCTATGAACAAAAATTTTAAAGACACTGGCAACTTCAGAGCACCCTTTGAACCATTATTAAATATTTATATAAGGAAAAGATAAACATAAAACAAAAACAACAACAAAAACAACACCCCCACCCTAAAAAAAAGTACCGTAATGATAAAAGAACTATCCATGTGATTAGGTAAAAAGGAAGCTTTGTGTAAATGTCAAAAGGAAGGAACTCAAGTTTCACGTCACATCTACTATATTTATTAAATTTTTTTTCGGTATCTACTCTTCCACCGAACCCTTATTTCCTTAAGGACCAGTCTAAAAAAATAGATCTAAAGTCGAAAATAATGACTCGTTAGTCTCCACATCATCAATGTCATCACCATCCTATTCGCCATCTCATCTCTCTAAATCCTATCATGGTCATGAGCATCATCATGCTTATTATCATCAACACCACCACCAACATCATCATCATCATCATCATCATCATCATCATCATCATCATCATCATCATCATCATCATCATCATCATCATCATCATCATCATCATCATCATCATCATCATCATCATCATCATCATCATCATCATCATCATCATCATCATCATCATCATCATCATCATCATCAACATCAGCAACGATAACAATTATGAGTACTACAAAAGGCAACATTGTGACTAAATTAATAGTGATCTCTAAAAGGTATTATTTCCTTCATATAAGTTAACGGTAGTACATAATGATCTTTCGTATAAAGTTAAGAGAGGCTAATTGTCCTTTTGATATGAAACTTGGAAAAACCAGCAATTCATGTGTTGAAAATGGTGGACTAAACCCTGTTTTCGAAACCGGACACGAGAGTCCTTAGCTCAAGTGTGTGACACAGGTCGGGTCGGCCTAAAAGTGAAATTGTTGGGATGGTAACACACTAATCATTGTTACTCATTACACAAACAGAAACACTTAAAGCCACCAGAAATAGGCGCAATTTTGGCAAGGTCTCCAAGGAGATCCTTTGCTTTTTGCACTCATTTCTTTTCAGGGAATAATGTGTCTCAGTTATTGTAATTATTGTAGTTATGCATCCATAACATGACTGCCGTAACTCTATCCAGAAAAAACAGCAACCGCAACAATGTCAGGAAACACAATAATGCCAAACTTTACAGCATAATGTACCTCTAAGAGATCAATTCAGATCCAGTCCGTATAATAAAAGAATAAAACAATGCTTATAAAACTTTATGCATCTTTTTCGGCCTGAAATAAACTTATTTCTTAGGTTAGGTTTTCGTATATTAGCTCTTATATAATTAAGAAAAAATGAAATAGTCTTTATACAACAGTTACTGTGCGGTTGCATTAAATTCAGGAAGCGGATGGCTGAAGGAAAAACAAAACGAAGCCGTCTCAAAAGACTTAATGCATTTCCTGCCAAAGCATCGATCATGGGCATGTAATGGCGATTATGATTATTAAAAAGCTATGTAACTTATTTGTCATTTGTCATAAGCTTTACATTTCATTTTTCTTATTAAGTAATAACGTCCTCAGACGAATGATAGACTTTTTCTGTCTGAAAAAAAAATCATAGCGATTGCAATTGAAAGAAACCATGTACTACTTTGACGTTCCTGCATATTAAACATGACTCCTGTCTTCCAAAGCAAAGTGGAATAACATTTCTCAAAATTACAGTCCCCCAAGAAAGACTCCAGAATCTTGAGTATAAAACGCAGATGGGCGGACGTAGATGTCACTCTCATGGTGAATGGGAAGGTAACCCTAAGCAAGAAGGCAGTGATGGCTGCTGTTTGTCATTGACAATGGATATATGGTATTCAAGGTTGATAATTACATGCACAATAAAGCCACATCTTCAAAATAGAGATGCAAATAGTGATCCCCGAAAAACCCCAATACTCAAATTAGTTCTATTGACGAGATGTAAACTGGCGAGAATGGTAGCAATATTTTAAGTTACGAAGATTCAGCTGATGGTCGATCTGATAATGGAATATTTCGAGCTCTACAGCTCGGGGAAAAACCAAACTCAGTTGGAACATTTATCTACTTTGAAATTCATTTACAATAGACATTACCGTGTAACACAAAATAGATTTACTCAGAGTCATCATTTTTATGGTATGTGTTAATCTCACTGCAAATAATATTAACTAAATGTTTATTATCTTTTTTGTTTTGAAGATTTGTTTAACTCTTGGAGAGTGGTGAAAAAGACATCTGACTAGACTCTAGAAAGTGGTAACAGGAGATGTTTTTTGTTTGTCGTTAACTCAAATATCAGGCCAACTTTTCATATGCCCATCTCTCAAACAGTTTGAACCCAATCAAAACATCCAACGCCATTTCAATACCCTCATCTAGCAATATAAAATTAATTGTGCGTTGCGAGACATCCTTTTCCTTATATTGCTTTTACGTGTTCTAAATTATTTACATACTATGCGTCCTCACACGTAGCAGTTTTTTTTCTCCCGTCTCACTTTTAAACAGCCAGAAAACAACTATGTATGCTGTGTGTACATAATAATTATGATTTCCAGTAGTGGACAAAAGCGCGAAGTGAAAATGTTTGATAATAGATAAATTAAAAGATGGATAGATAAATTGATCGGTAGAAAGAGAGAGAGAGAGAGAGAGAGAGAGAGAGAGAGAGAGAGAGAGAGAGAGAGAGAGAGAGAGAGAGAGAGAGAGAGAGAGAGAGAGGGAGAGAAGAAAAAGAGAGAGAGAGAGAGAGAGAGAGAGAGAGAGAGAGAGAGAGAGGATGAGGGAGAGGCGTAAAGGAAAAAAAAAGGGGGGGGGGAGGGTTACATATCCGTTCACATCCTCTAGTTCACACCTAACATTCATAATACTTATAAAACCAAGACAACAGCCAATCCCTGTTTGTGTGCCCCTCATCCATCGTGAGCCCATGGAAATAAACCACTCGTGTGAAAGTCCTCAATCCCGGACCTTCCGCATTCACATACGGTCACCCTGAACATAGGGGGTCAGCAACAAGGTAAAATAGCGCCCAAAAACAAAAGAGGTCTATAATTTTGCCAAGGGTTTGTTCCTCAAGACAATTCAGGTTTCAAGTTTGTAAACTAACATTATCAATCATTAGATCAACTAGGAGTTTTTACATTCCAAGTACATATTGTGTATGTGCGATTTTTTAAATGTTTGTTTTGTAATCGAGACAGAGTGTAAGAGCAAAGACGGGTAATTAAATACTCGTAAATGTGAAAAGCTGAGTGATAGGGATAATCTAAGGGGAAAACAAAGAGATGTAAAAACATATAAGACAGATGGAGGGAGAAAGGAAAGAGAGGAATAGAGGAGGAGAGAGACAGGGGGCGAGAAAGAAAAAGAGAGAGATGTGGTGAGAGAAAAAAGAAAGAGAGACACACAGAGAGAGATAAAGAGAGAAAGAAAGAGAGAGAGAGAGAGAGAGAGAGAGAGAGAGAGAGAGAGAGAGAAGTGGGTGATGAGATGATGGGAAAGGACATACGCTTGTAAAACAATGTTAAGGAATAATATTATGGTAGGTAATGAACAGGATTTTACCCAATTCCTGTCCATTTAATTGTCCCCGAGACATCCGGATGGCACAGCGTTAATTTACAATAAAATACAGCCATGTACGATGTTAATTGCAATAGGTTATTTCATTACTGAGTTTTGAAAATTTAACTCGCCGAATATTTTAGTAATGACCCTTTGAAACAGTTTGGATTTTTTTACTTACTTACATTACCGTTAACATTAATCATATAGTTTTCAAGCGATTGTGAGTAGAAAAGGAGGAAGTTCGTTTGTGTTAATATGGATGTAAAATGGCTAGGTCACAACTCTTGAGACACTACATACATTTTAAGTTCAAGTATCAATCAAGAATTATAAGATGTATTAAGGTATTGTACAATTAAATGGTCAATATGGTTAACTGATTAGATGGTTGATAAATTACACAATATGAGACAGACCAGAATGCGGAAGAGCGATAGAGAGAAAGGTTGACACACAAAAGAGGGAGGAAAGAAAAATAGATGATGTAAAGATAGATAGATCGATCGAAGGATAGATAGAAAGAAATATAAATAGATAGATAGATAGATAGATAGATAGATAGATAGATAGATAGATAGATAGAGGCATAGGTAAATAGCTGTATGTAGATATAAGATAACAGATTAAGAGAGAGAGAGAGAGAGAGAGAGGGTGAGAAAGCGTTAAAAGGATCTTTTCGTAGACCTTAGATTTTATCTGCGCTAGCGACAGAAAGAAATAGCTAGAGAACGGAAAGGTGAATGACAAAGAGTTTTTTTTAAGAAACAACACAAAGTATATAAACACGTTTTTATTCAACATTACTCTTGGGCTGATGCAAGTTGAGCTCATAATTGGCAGTTGGTTCTGTTTCAATATAATGTGCTAGACCCGCTGAGGCAGATGTCTACGCTCTGTCCTTCAGTAAAAACACTTAGAAAAGTTTTAAAATTTTATTCTTTTGATTCCCCGCCCTAAAAAAACGTTTTTTAGATCCAAGGAGACCTTTAACTAGGAGAGAGCTTCTCTCCCACAAAGAAACTCACCATTGCAGATGTCGGGCGCCTCGCTGTGGGTGAAGCCGGTGATGTTACAGTCGCACTTGTACGATCCAGGCAGGTTGATGCACGGCCCCGGGCACTGGTTCATGCTCTTCTCACACTCGTTCACATCTGAGGTCCGGGGGGGGGGGGGGAGAAACGGGAAGCAGAAGAGCAGAACGTTAATTCAGTTTTTTTGGTTATAGAAATCAAAGCTGCCTCATAGTTATTGTCGTCTCCTAGGTCTCAAACGAAAAACTATTGTCGCAGTCAAAGATAAATTCTGAAGAGCTTAAATTATTTGTCCCTAGAATAAGATTTAGGTGTGGTTTTTTTTTGTAAATCAAATTTAAGCCATCGCCAGGGGGGGGCGAAACCTGGAAATATTTTGAGAATCTCATGTCATTGTGAGAAGGAATTTGGAGCTCCCGGCGAGAGACCCTGAGGTTGGAGTTGGGCATACGTTGAGGAACATCAGCCTACGGAGCTCTTAATTACTAGGTCTCTATTTCTGCCTTTCGTTATGCATGTACTGCAACATTTCAAACTGTATCTAGGCCTTTTTTGAGAAAAAAGACTGAGTGCGAAATTCTATACAGATTTTGAGAAGCCTTTCAGTAAGACTATCAGTCTGTTATGGGTATGTGGGCTAAAATGAAAAGCACCATTCTTGCAGACAATTGCATAATGAAAACCAAAAAGATGAGAAAACATTTTAACCAAATAAGATGCTTCATTTTAAAATAGTCTATCGCAAATGGTCATGTTTTTTATGAAGCCATTTTTGCTAATTTGGTTTAGTTTGTAGATTTCTAATCTTCTATCATCAGCAATTATGCGATATCGCGTACTGGTCCAAGTCTAATGTCTAAAAGGTTCAGAACCACATACTAGAGTCATGGTAGCGACACTGGCTGTTCGGTCTGAGATGGATAGCGACCTGACAGAGATCATATGGACCCAGTTGTGTACGCTTAGATAGCGACCCAACCACTGGCATTATACTTTATGCACTCTGGTCCTGAATTATATTATAGTACCAAAAACAGCGCAGTCTAAATAATGAACGTTATGACATATCTCCGTCCATCCTCCTTTTGCATAGAATATAGATGTTAGACAAGAAGGCAACCAACACACCGCCACGACGCCCACTCTCCATCTCTAGCTTTGACACAATAGACCACCAAAGACCAAAACAACCAAACCGTCTGGTCCAAAAATAACTGGCTACTTACTAGTACATGGTAACGTCTCTTTAGCTCCAACCATTAGAATAGTGCATCATTTCGATATTTTGACTGACATGATGATTACATTATTAAGTTTTGGTGAGGGATGGGGTTGTTTTTTATAAATCTTTTACCAGGAGACGAATAGTGCTACTTAATGCTTTTGTAAAATCAAAACCTAGCTTCAAAGGCGCCGATATAATATTGCCAGCTCTCACAGCAACAGTAAAAAAATCTAAATACATTGAAGACACAGGAAACTATAATCCTAATCCTAATCTTTCTTAGGTAAAAAGACACCGGAAGATAATATCCGATATGAAAAAAGTTTGATAATCGTGTGGATACACGGTACCCTAAAGGCATGAATACCATTGTTTGCCTCCAGAGAGAGGGGTATGTACCGAACTATTGTCAAACAAATACGATCATAATTAAAGGATAATACAATACAACTGAACCCCGCGCCTGTTGTATTGGCGAGCCTGGACTTGGGGAACAAAACCCTTACAAGATGATGACGCACGTAGGAAATGTTTGTACCCTGAGAGGGTTATAACATTTACCGTCCCAGCAAGTTGCCAGTGTTGTGTGTATGGGGCC
>RQTK01001248.1:78296-108220 GCA_003991915.1 Elysia chlorotica
ATAATAATAATTGTAACATTGAATTTGTGGAACTCTGTATTTTGAGTGATAGAAGTCACGGGATTAACATTTCAGCCGTTTGATCTAATTTTTGTTGCTTTTCTAAATGCTGTTGTTTTTGTTATTGTTCTTGTTGTTGTTGAAATACGAAAAAAACAACAAATAAACAAACAAGCAAAACAAAACACAAAAGACAAAAAACAAAACAAAACAAAACAAAACAAAAAACAAACCCAAAAACAAACTACATAGTACAACGAAAAATGTAAAAGATATTTCGTAAGCTTGCTTTTTCGAAAAACGTCAGCGCGTTTTCAATTACCAGACCAGCTAACGCTAACTGTTCCTTCATAATATTTTTTTTTATGGAAAGCCGTGCTATGAAAGAACTAGCTGGCATGAAAACCCAAAACTAACAAACAAAAAAAAACCCCACCCAAACATTCTATTATGGAGTATTATCATGAATTGTGCTTTAGCTTAAGCTGTCTCTATCAAAGCTTTCATTTCGAACTGCGTGTATACATTAATAGTTGCACATTTCTTAAGCTCAACTATTACAATTAGAATTAAAATTCATTTTGTTCTCATATTTTCATGCAATTTTCGAGCAAAATGTGTTGTAAGTGCACGCGGCAGTTTTAAGGCCTATAAAACAGGTTCGCCTTGTTACTCTGTAGCTATTGAAAGAAAGTTACAAACTTTTTGTTTTTTGTTTGTTTGTTACCAATAATGACATTAAGGGCTTCAGGGGGAAAAATCAGTCTTTATCCGTGTATGTATTTGTGTTTCTAGGTTAGCAAGCGAAAATAGCACAGCAAACCACTTCCCTGTGCAGTGTAAAGCTTAAAAGACAGAGCTAAGTTTATAAAGCAACGCTTTTTTAATCAATATTGCAAGAAACCTTGTAACTTTCGGTATCTCAGAAACATTTTCTATATAATTTTGGTAGAGTAAAAAAGAAGCACTGCCTGAGCTTACTACACGCAACATATTAATTGTCCTGATGAGGAAAAAGCATTTCAATTCTTCCAACAAACGCGTTTTTATTTTTCATGTTTTTTTCTTTCGAACTTTATCAAATAACAGCCGTAATAATAATATTGTTGATACTGCTGTTGCTGCTGCTACCTAACACTACTACTACTACTACTACTACTACTACTACTACTACTACTACTACTACTACTACTACTACTACTACTATATTTAAAGTGCTGTTTAAAAATCAGAACAGGAGCTATTATTATTGGTATCCGATTTTTTTTAGTCATGATGCTCTACTTTCCCCCTTTTTTGTATTGTTTGAATACACTAAGAATGCATTTTCTCATAGATCAAACAAGTTTATTACTGTGCATGCTGAAGTAATCTTCTTCATTTACAAGGACGTTGAGCTGTTATCCTGTTTTGTCGAAGTTTTTGACGCTTGGATGTGTTTAAAAGGCACATAGACCTGGGGGTAAATAATGCGGCTCTGCACGGTATCCATATACCTTTCTTGCCTTATACTCAGGTGTCTGGGCAAGGAGAATAAACCTTCCGTGACGCCAGTTTCTTTTTGACAATCCTTTATTTTGTGAAGATAGTTTGCTACGTTTAAATATGAAGTTACGCTTGAACGTTTCTACCATCCACATTAAGATTTGGATTAAACAGGAAGAGATTTTGTGTTCTTGTTTTTTGTTTCTTTTTGCTTTAGTTTGAACGAATCAGGACTGGTCCTAGTTTGACAGCAGTCTGAGTCAGGGTTTGACCTAATCATAATAAATGGCTTCCTTTATCAGCTTTGTTTTGAAAGGCATTATGCTAGCTATTTTACCCTTACGAATAAGTGGCCAACAATTTACTTCCTGGGAGTGTTTTCAAAATGTACACACAAACTCATAAGCAGAAGGCGATTACACAGACATCTCCGCTTTTAAGATGTTGTTTTTAAACATAACTCTTTTTAAATTGAAGTTATAGTCTGCTGTTAATACTTAAAGATATAAAATAATGGTATAAACATCTTCTCTTTTTTCATACAAACTTCGTTCAAAGGTTAGCAATAGTTATTTATTTAAAGTGCTGCCAGCCTTTAGAAAGTATTTTTGTCTTTATCGATTTCTACAAAGCTAAATTTGTAAAATTACTGGGAAACGACACTTTATCTTCAACTTGGACTGTTCTTGAACACTTTAATCATATATTTAGCACACAATATCGATTTTTTTCCGCCTAATTCTCTGTCTGCTCAAAAACTTTTCCCCCTTCTCATTTGTAATTAATTTATGTGCAGTTAATTTTGGTTGATAATTTACCACTGCCTATGTTAACTAAAAAATCAGTGTGAAGAAAAATAACATAGGTCGCAGATAACAGTCACTCCTTTGTTTCAAATCATAGGTGGTGCGAGTAAAGTGGGAAAGTATATTGGTCATTAAAAGCAAATCTCTCTCTCTCTCTCTATCTCTCTCTCTCTCTCTCTCTCTCTCTCTCTCTCTCTCTCTCTCTCTCTCTCTCTCTCTCTCTCACAGGACCCTAGAGCGGAAAACCAGGAACTTGGTCTCCCACATTCAACTGATCCCAGCAGCATGAAAAAAATAGACCGGCAAAAGAGGGGATAAAACTTGCAACCTTTCGATTAGAGGCAACACACTCTACCTTTGGACCACAGTACGTCCGCTGCTCAGGTGGAGTGAAACCCGTAACCTCTTAATTAACAGATAAAAAATTCTGCTAAAATATCTTAGAGGAACTTTTTTTTATATGATATATAAACTGAAGAAAATGTCGATTTTCCCCTCTGGTAATATACTAAGTATACAGGTTCTCTTCCACTCAACGCACCAATGTGTTTTACTGACATGTGTATTACAATCACCAGGCCCGACAGCTTGGCACCTTGACAGAATAAAGACAAGCTAAAATTGCTCTATATTTAACAACCTAACTAGCCAAGTAAAGCTGTTAGGGTCACGGTCACCCCACTTAAACTCTTAAGTGAACTGATAAGTTTTGTTTTAGTGTAGCACAATTACAAAAAGCCATGACAGCGTGACACACAATGTGACCGTCCTAAGATGTGCAAAGATGTAATCTAAGCCCACATTCAAGTTTAATAATTAAAGAAAGAACAACTTGTTAAATAGTTCGAAAGAAGTTGCTGATTCGTGATACTTAAACATGTTTTATAGCAACCCTAAGAGGTCATAAATATGGTTATGTACGCTTAGTAGCAACCCAATCATTTTTTTAAATCATTTTTAAAACAATCTAAGTATTACGTCTCTTGTTTACAACTAAGACCTATCCCGTCCTTCTCCAGGTTTCCTCCATATCCGTTCAAGTACTCTATTTTAGGCAGGAACAATCCCAAATTATCCCTGCCTTCCATATGCCCGTCCCTGGGGGTCCCAATAAGTGTAGTGGATAGCGGGCCACCCCACAGCGAGTGTGGACACAGGGATCAACGGACTGATCCCAGTGCAGGCTTTGCGAAATCAGACCTATAACGAAAATGGACACGATATTGTTATGGAATGTGCACCGGTGTCCAACCATAGCTACACTTACAGCGCCAATGCGAGATCGGAAAACGCCGAGCCTAGAAGGTGTTGTTAGCCCATGCAGACGTTATCATGGTCTGCACCACAAGGCCTGCAATATCCGCCAGGCTCAGCTGTGAACACTAGGCAGGGGGGAGAGGGGATCTGCAGATTTGTATGACGACATAGTGGACAGTTAGCTCTCTGGCGTCATACGTACTGGTGTCACTGAGACTGACCTCTAGGACAGGTTACTATGCGTGTGTACGTCAGGACTGACGTTTGTGCTGGTATTTGTTTTGCTTTACTGTCAAAAAGAGAACAATGAATCTCGATTCAGAAGGATAACTGTTATCAACCCAACTTCTGACTGTCTCCCTCTCTCTCTCTCTCTCTCTCTCTCTCTCTCTCTCTCTCTCTCTCTCTCTCTCTCTCTCTCTCCTTTCTAGCTGAGGCTAGGGTTGGTAATCAGGACTACATGAAGCCTAATTCAAGATTCGAAGCAAGAGTCTCTGTTGATCTATTAACCCTAGCATTGTCTGACTCAGTCTCCGTGCAAGGAAATTGATAAAGTTACTTTGTCTTATCGTCAGAATACGGTAGCACCATTGTTGGAATATTAATTGAAGAAAAAAAATATGAAGAGCGACAGGGAGAAAAAAGAAAGAAAGAGAAAGAGAGAGAGAGAGGGAGAGAGAGAGAGAGAGAGAGAGAGAGAGAGAGAGAGAAAGAGACAGAGAGAGAACAAAGAGAGATAGAGAGAGTGGAGATATAGATAGATAGATAGATAGATAGATAGATAGATAGATAGATAGATAGATAGATAGATAGATAGATAGATAGATAGATAGATAGATAGATAGATAGATAGATGGATGGTAGATATATAAATATAGAGAAAATAGATAAACAATAGAAAGAGATAAAAGGAAAGAGAGAAAGGACAGATAATTATATATATAGATAGATAAATGGATACATAGATAGATAGATAGAGAATGGGAGAGAGAAACAAGGATTGGAAGGACAAATAGAAAAGGAGAAAAATGGCAAATTTAACGATGACAGCATCATAAACTTATAAGAAAAGGGTTGCTACAGACACATAAAAAGCACAGGTAATAATATTAAATGCTAGAACCTCACTTAACTAAAACCTCAGTTTGAAGAGAAAATATGTATCCGATTTTTTTACCTCCTCTCCCTATAAAAAAAAACAAAAAACAAAATACACACATACTCGCAAAACAAAACATGAGCAAAAAAGACTCACTAAAACAATAGGTGAAACTTTTGATTCAGCGAATCCTGCTTTTGTTCTCCCTAAAAAAAACAATCCATGTTTTAAAAGCATGATGAATGACTCATTAGAAAAGATTTCACAGAGATAAAATTATCGTCTTAAGAACATCAAAGGATTATTTATACGGATTTGCTTCTCCCTAATATTGTCTACCCCCCATGGAGAGAAGAGCTCAACTTATCAGCAGAATGAGGCGGCGATTAATACGGAAACGTAGGCCTATCACATACCGCTTTTTAGCCGGAACCAGAAAGCTTCGAAGATACACTAGGCGCAGATTTATGAGCTTCTGATAACTGGGATTCTGTAACTCTAGATCTAGATCTAGATCTAGAGTCGTAAGTACAACACTAAAACAAAATAACGACTTGTGATACGATAATACAAATAAAAGTTGTTGGTAACCCAGACGTTGTACTTACAACACTTAGTCCGCAGAACAGTTTAAGCACTCGTTGACCCCGGCTATTCTGACCGTAGAAGGACATTGTACAGGGCGTCGTACAGTAATTCAATTGCGAGAAGTAAAAACAAAACTGGAAGTGATTATATCTTTTTTCATATCAGATATGTATATACAATTTTGTCCTTTTTTATTTGATGGATGAATTTAAAAAAATAATATATATGTATATATAATCAAATTCAATAAAAATCAATTTAAAAAAAGTAGCCAATGAACAAAGCACAAATGTTTACTTTTATCATTTGATTTGTTTGAACACTGCGTTCGACTTTTAATAAATCCATTTCGACAAATGTCCGGAGCATATGAACCAGTAAATGAAAATTGACAGCCATTCGGTATTCACGGTGATAGACATGTAAAATTTGTTATATTGCCTCCAAAATAAGGGTCGAATTCGACCCCAACATACTCCAGTGGTTTAAAGCTAAGTAGGCCCGAAATTCATGTGACAGGTATGCAATACGTGTAATTTATCAGCTGGAGTCATATAGGTGTGGCAGCAGTCCAGATAAGCGTGTGCCTGGTCCTATCAAACTGATGTGTGACCCACAAAAGTTTAGAATGTGCGAAATCTTAGATCGTAGAAAGCGGAGCTCTCTACTTCTGCTTAAACGTCGCCCCCGTCTCAAAGACGCCAAGTGATAACGTAAGCGGACCGGGTTCGCGTCTGCATTCTTATCTACAACATCGCAGTTAAATTTATTTTCCATTCAAGCTTCAAATTAAACGTGAAGCAAATCACATCATAATTGTTTGCAATATTGCTTTTTGTTTCTTAGACACCAACATAGTGAGGTTCATGAAAATCTTTCGAGTCTATACTTATTTGAGATCAATATAAACAAATTAGATTAACGAAAAACTCTCCATTTTGGGATTATACATTTTAAGATCAGCACAAACTCCATAATTTAAATGCAATTTATTTACTGCATCCTTTTTTTTTCGAGTCTTACAATTATGTCCTTCACCTGTGCGACATCCTGTATCAATGTCATAGTCATTCAAAGTACAGGAGAGACAAAGACCGCTAAGTTGCGGTGAAACAACGCCACATGGAAACATGAACATCCAGACCAAATTTGAATCATGATTAAGACCTAATTTCGTCTCAGCTCGCTTGGAGTGAGCCTTTCTGATTATATCAATTCGTTAATGAAAAATAAACTAAAGCTATCTTATGTTATAAGGAAAATTATCAAATATTTTGACAACCTTTTTCAGTATGTCAACCCAAACAAAACCACTACACCCATCGACTTCTGTACCAGGACTGCACTGACAACCCCAACTGCTCACCCTTACAAAGTGTGAGCCATTTCTCTTTAGAGCTAGCGGATGCCCCCTAAAAAAAAATCTACACAGGTCGCAACAACGTATGCCTTCAGTTGTCCTGGTATAGAAGTCGATGATAACAGCCAAAAGGCCACTCGGCCTTGTTACAGCCATTGGCTTCAGGGCGCCACGAAATCTAATGTTGTGTGTAAAGGTGAATGGCGACAATCACAGATTATTTTCGTCGTTACGCAAACCAAGAGAGTAATATCACTAATGTAAGTGAGGGCCATTGACCTAGTAAGAGGGACGGGTAGCGCACGGCACTTTTCGCGATATCCTTGTGCGAGCTCTAAGACCCTCTAATGTCTGCTGGCTGGCTTCCGGTGAGTAGGAAACCGACTTGTGAGACGAAGTGATAATCTCTGATAGAGAAATGTGATAGTCATTCAGTAAATTTTTCACACGTTTTTTTTTTTACTACCGTTTCTGTTTATTTTTTTTCGACTTAATCGTCGATTTATATTAACTTTTGTTGAGACTGTATACTTTCAGATCAAAATGGAGGTTTGTGGTATTTATATTTCATAACTATAATATGTTCACTTGCGATAACAGGGGTTTCTTCCCTGAAAACTCTCTGTTATCTTGCTCCCTGATGAGTTTCTACACACTAACTTTAATAAAGTTACCGTAACGCTAAGCAAGTGAGAATACAATGTCTAAGACTCGATATAACTAACAGCACTCACATTGCTGTGCTCTCATTAATAACGATTCCTCTGACTTATGTTTAAATGCTGGGAGTTTATGTTTTCTTGTCTGTCTCATGGCCGACGCATTGCTTAGCCTATCTAGTCTATAAATTGAATATCACTGATCAGCGCCTAATCAACGTTGTCCCTGTTTACTTCGCGTGGTTTCGTAGAAAACCCACCTGCATTCAGACTGTACTTAACGACATAAATGTAAGACGCCTGGGCTCTTCTAGAGTTCGTGTTAGGAAACACTTCATGGAGTTAGATAAGTTATTAGCCAACACTCAAAGGGTTAAGGAGGCCTGGATACGCCAGACACATATGTTTGTTCTGTTTTGCTTTGTTTGCTGCAGAAGACCAATTTTCGACAAGTATGGAATTACCTTGTATAAGTTGTTATCTTGAATGCTTGTATGTTTATGATTAGCAAAGAGATAATCTGAAGAGAGAACAATTACCTAAGTATTGAACTCTGCTTTTTTGCATACAAGTTTAATTTATCTACATGTGCATATAATCGCATAAACGGATTTTGGGATTTTGTGACCATTTCAAGAAAACGATGGAGGAAGGGGGGGGGGGGGCAAAAAAACAAACAAAAACAAAACAACAACAAAACAGCAATAGAAGAAAAAGAAAGAAGAAAACAACAACAACAACAAAAAAAAAACAAGTGAGGCGGATAGCATAAAATAGAAATCCCCTGTAACAAAGGAGTTTTAAACTTACAAATAAAAATAATGGTCTTTTGAATTTTATTGAGGCCATTATGATCATAATAACTTCCAGTTATCAGGCAATAATTATAATCATCATTTGCCTCTACATATTTTTTAGGCCCCAACGTATTACAAACGCAAGCACACACATACAGACACAGACACACACACAAATAATTATGCAATCACCGTTTTGTCGTCTACCTAAATCTTACCTATGTGTGTGGATAATCAGTATAAAAACAGTGCACGTCACGCGTGTAGAGATAATGTGAAGTGCCTGGACAGCATTCACCCGCGTGTCAGCGTGCACTCTCACCAGGCGTGATTCTCTGTCAATCCAGGAGCATGTGTCCAGGTCTTAGCAATATGTAACGACTACATCTCTAGTGGAAATTAATGAATAATAGCTCGATCAATAATTCAGTTTGTTTAAATGTAAATGAATCCCTTTTTTGTGAGTGATCATGTTGAAGAGCCAGTGTTCACGTTTCCGGTGCACCCCCCCTCCCCCTTTCCCTCTTTTTGCCTTATAATGGAATCCTAAAATCCAAAAGCATCAATTTTCCCTCCTTTGGTTTTGCGTCAAATAAAAAAAAGACCCATTCGCTTATCTGAACATGATTTTTGTGCCGATGTGACTTCTCTATATTGGCCTTGAATGAAAAATACACCAGAATTCAGTGCCATAGACAATGTTTCTAAATAATAGAAAACAAATCACACACAAAAAAAGGAACAGGTGTTTGTGTTTCAGAGGAAGAAACCATTGATGTTCATTGAGTACAACTGAGATTAAAGATAAAAAATATATAGAACTATGTAGCAATGCTTGGAAGATTACAGTCACCTCTTAGGTCACCTAAGCCCGAGAGTACGGGCACGATCGTCATCAAGCTTTGATAATAATTTTTGCGATGTGAGAATGTTGCATGCCGCAGTCGCGTGCTCTGTTAAAATCACTCCTGTCCACAGGGCTATATGTGCAGAGCAAGGAAAAGGTGTCTACTTTGACGTCTAAACTTCGGATTTTTTGGGCTAAATCACAAGGACAAAAATTATCATGGGTCCTAAAAAATACTTCACGATGTGTAACTCCAGAAATGGTGGTGCTCTAAAAAATACTTCACGATGTGTAACTCCAGAAATGGTGGTGCTATGCACAAATTTAAGATGACAATCCGCGGCTACAAATTAAGAAAACCCTAGGTTACTTCTATCCTTTATACAATTTTTTGCCTAAGTTGCTCGTAACTTCTGATCACGTATTGTCTTCGTGAGACTATAGACCAACAGTCAAAATCCTTTGCTTGCTATAAAGTCATGTAAGTGAATTCAATGAAGGAAACCGAAAACCAAAACTTGAAACAAAGAATACATAATTATGAATCATTCGATACAACATAACTAAAACTGTTTGAGACAAACATGTCGACATCACTCCTGGCATTTTATCAAATTTCAAATGATCAGGTGTTTTTTTTTAAATTATAAAATAAGATGCTGTTGTTAATGGAAGATTATGTTATTCTGTATTTAGCGCAAAAAGAAAGCAGGGATTTAATACTTTAAAGAGAATACTTCCTAACTTAATTTCAAACACTAGCAGAGATTGAAATGATTTTGATTATTTAGAGTTAAGAGAAGGTACAGCCTCGGTATATATCCCATGAAATATTAATTTCACCAAGCTTAGTGCCGGACTAGCCACATTAATAATAAGGTTAAGTCAACTCCTAACAACTGCTCTGACAAAGAAAGCTAAATTTATACTTAAATTACCAAACATGGGAAACAGGATGTAATTTTCCAGATAAGAATGAGCTTGAACATTTTAGGAAAGTGTTTTGTTAAAAGCTTTACGATGTCGCGTTAACCTATAATTATTATTTATCATCGGGTGGACCAACGACAAGACAGTGACTTATCCGCCCATCTGATATATCTCTGTCTCGTTAACTCCGAGTTTAACGTGTAATTGTAGATAAGCAGAAAACTGAGAAATATAATCGGGAAAACCGTACTTTTATAATAAACCAGTTTGATAACAAATAATGTGATCTTTTTGCTTCGCTTTTTAGCATTACATGCAGTTGTTTTTACTGGTCGGTGTAAGATATTACGCACAGTGTCTCTCTAATCTCTTACTTTACACAGTCAGTGTATAACTATTATCCTTCAAGCCTTGTCCCTTTTCACTTCATTTCGACACAAAAAGAAAAAAAGAGAAAAAGACATGGTGGACAACATGAAGATGTAGAGACGAAAAAATAGACAAAAAGGGTAAATTAAAAAATGAAAGGGAAAAAGAGATACAAAAGGGTGTGTGAACAAAAATAAGGGAAAAGAAAAAGAGAGTGAGTTAGAGAGACAGTGAGAGAGAAAGAGAGGGAAAGAGAGGGAGAGAGAGAGGGTGTGAGAGAGAGAGATTCTGAATAATGAGAACTTAGATATTGCTCCGCCAGCTTTCACGGTCAAATAAAACATGAACTAGATTCTACTCCAACTTGCATTTTGAGTCAGTCCCGAGTTCGAATCTTGGCTGTTGCGTTCCCTACTGATGGGTCGGTGTCAGTATAATGTGACCGGCTGAGACAGGAGTCTCGTGTGTGGCAGCACATAAAATTGTCAGACGTACGTCTTGGGGCCCGCCAACAACATAGCCTTTATAGTGCTGCTGTTGAACGTTATACCAACCCAACCCAACCCGAGTCAGAGAGTAAAACTTTGCACATTATGAACAGCTTTGACTAAGCGCCATTCCCCAATGTAGAACGAAACAATTTCCGCCAACAATAACCTACTTTCCAGATGACATTCTTGCCCCATATAAAAAACGAAGCGAGCCAGATATACCAGAATGGCTATCTGTCAACAAAGCTTTTTTTTTTTTTTTTACAATACAACAGCAACATTTGATAGGTAAAGACCATGGGATTAATAAGGGCGAAGAACAGATGAAAACGAAAAATGCGAGAAAGACTTATCAACAGAAATAAAGATTAATATAAAAAATTATAAATATTTTTCATGGACAGATCAATCGATCGATCGATCGGTATATAGATGGTTAAAAAATATCTAGATAGATATAAAATATATATAAAGAGTGTGTGTGTGTGTGCAGGAGAAGGAGAGAGAGAATAAAATAGAAGACGAGAGAGAGAGAGAGAGAGAGAGGGGGAATGAGACAGCAGAGAGTCAGGGGTGGAAAGGGGGAGAGGAGACAGTTAAGAGAAATGTGTGTGTGGGAGAGAGATGGAGAAAGAAAGAGATGACTACAGTCATATTCAATCTTTGCAAAGAACAGTTTTCTCCCCGAAGAACAATCTCCTTACCATATGTGAACTGAAGATTATTATGGGCATGTTACCTGAATTAAATTGAAGGCTGATGTAAATATAATTTTTCCTCCAAATAACAACAGATTTTATTTTAAAGGTTTTATATCCTTTTGTAATACATGTGCATAAACATTGAAGTTTTTCTTTTCGTTCAAACGGAAACGTAATACGTTAGCTGACTATTGGTTGGATGTACAAAAAATCTCATCATGATTTTAAAAAAAGTGTTGATTTTTTGCCAGAAACCTCTTTTAAATTAAGTAGGGTTTGGCTGCAAAATTACTGAATGTACCAGTACAACCATGAACTTTACTGTTCACGTTCCTGAGGTAACTTCAATGTGGGAATCAAGCAGATTCTGAATAATGAGAACTTAGATATTGCTCCGCCAGCTTTCACGGTCAAATAAAACATGAACTAGATTCTACTCCAACTTGCATTTTGAGTCAACGAAACAATTTCCGCCAACAATAACCTACTTTCCAGATGACATTCTTTTGCCCCATATAAAAAACGAAGCGAATACAGATATACCAGAATGGCTATCTGTCAACAAAGCTTTTTTTTTTTTTTACAATATAACAGCAACATTTGATAGGTAAAGACAATGTGATTTATAAGGCAGAAGAACAGATTAAAACGAAAAATGCAAGAAAGACTAATCAATAGAAATATAGATTGATAAAAAAAAATTATCAATATTTTTCATGGACAGAGCAATCGATCGATCGATCGGTATATAGATGGTTAAAAAATATCTAGATAGATGTAAAATATATATAAAGAGTGTGTGTGTAGAGAAGAGAGAGAGAGAGAGAGAGAGAGAGAGAGAGAGAGAGAGAGAGAGAGAGAGAGAGACAGAGAGACAGAAAGAGACAGAGAGAGAGAGACAGACAGACAGACAGACAGACAGACAGACAGACAGACAGACAGACAGACAGACAGACAGACAGACAGACAGACAGACAGACAGACAGACAGACAGACAGACAGACAGACAGACAGACAGACAGACAGACAGACAGACAGACAGGAAAAGGTAGAACAGCATTAATTTAACTTGTATTTTAAGATGAATAAAAAGTCTGATGTTACAAAGCAGCTGATGTTACCAAAGTACATTCTTTTAGGATAAAAAAAACCCACCACCACCAAAAACAACAACAACAACAACAACAACAACAACAACAACAACAACAACAACAACAACAACAACAACAACAACAACAACAACAACGCTTTGTTTTACAACTGTGCATGCAATGACACTTTGTATTTTAGTTTTCATGTAAAATATTTATTTCAATATGAAATTTTTACCTGATTTTTAGAGCTTTTGGAATTCGGATGATGATTTATGTTTTGTCTAGGGTCTGGAAAAGTAAACAGTGCCTGCTTGGATATGATAGCGATAAAGGTTGCACTCAGGCTAACGAGAAAGATAACCGCCAAACTGTGCTGATTTTGGAGCGTAGCTTACTCTTCCTTACACGCACCTGACTGAAGGTTACATAAAATTCAAAAGGAAATTGAAAAGGGACCTTGAAGTGCATATGCGCCAAGGTTACTTTATACTATAGGTATTCTTCTTGGCTGCATACGTTAAGAAATGTAGGAGGAACGTCAATTCTCTACCTAAGCAACAAACACAATACAATATAATTTTTAAAACTATGGTTGTGGGTGGTAGATCAGCGGCGTTCATGTTAACGCGTTGGCCTCTAAAGCAGGGGGTTCAGGATTCGAGCTCCGTTCTGGGACCGGCTAAGACAGGAGTCATGGCATCCCCGCCCTGCCTCGTGTGTGGCAGCACATAAAACTGCCAGGTGTCAGTCTTAGGACCCATTCACAATATAGCCTATTATAGTGCTGATGTTGGATGTTAAACCAACTCAAGTCAACTCTGCCCCCCTCGTTTATATTCCTATTGGTTGATCGGTTTTAGTGTAAAGTGAGCGGTCAAGTCCAGAATACTCGCTGTGAAGTCCTGTGGCCATGTACACATAATTATTGAGACTCATCAGAATTTAAACAAGCAGAGGGCTTTGCTTTTTCCGACCAAATAATTACCGGGTATTTGAGCCGTTGGGTTCTTTATTATGAACTGAAACGCTGAACTTGGGTGCCAGTGCTGTGTGGTGACTTTCATGAGTCAGAAAACAAGGAAAAACGGTTCTATCAGAAGACTGCTAAGCCATTGAATTTGATGACATTGTTATGACAAAAAGGAGCCACTCATAAGACACGGAGTAATAATAATATGTGAAAGAACTGTGAAGCCTTTTTAAGTGTTAATGTTAAAAAAATAATTCACTTTATGTGTGTGATAGAGAGAGGAAGGGAGAGATTGAGAAAGATAGATGAATGTATAGATATAAAGAAAGAGATGGAGAGAGATGGGAGAAAGAAAGAGAAAGAGAGAAGAAGTGGATGGGAGAGAAAAGAGATAGATATATCATTATTTGTCAATCTTTGTGACTAGAGAAAATGGTTGCTGAGAGTAGCGAAAGTAACTAAGAACACTCTATAAGGATCCTCCACATTACCCCAGATTATGAACTTTGAGCACTGGCCACGTTTTCCCCTAATGGTTGGGTCGCTGTCAGCATATGTGTCTTTATTATTAATGTCGTAATGATTGTAAGGAGAAACAAGTACTTATTGAAAAATAAGTATATAGGGATCGATTAAAGGCATGATAAGAGTTTCTCATTTATTCATCCCTGGTGATGTACCCATGGAACAGCTTAAGTTAAGGAACTGAGCGCCATCAATACTTATCATAATTATTAACTAATGTCAAAAGGATCATAAAAATAATGATGCCTAACGGGTAGATAAACAAGTCCACTTACAGTACAAGCTTGAGGTACGATTTTTTCTTTTGTTATAAAGTGTTATTTAAGGAAATTGAGCTATACAGGGGCCAGAGAGGGAGAGAGAAAGAGGCAGAGAGATAGAGAGGGAGAGAAGAGAGAAGAGAGAGAGAGAGAGAGAGAGAGAGAGAGAGAGAGAGAGAGAGAGAGAGAGAGAGAGAGAGAGGAACAAAAAGGAAAAAAAAAAAACAGTCAGAAAGAGGGGAAAAAATGTGTCCACTGGCTTATAAAATTTCAGACAGCTTGGCAGGTTGAAAGTTTGGAATGCAACTCATTTTTATTAAGAGGAGCTTTTTTAGGGTTATAAATTCAAATATGGAGGATTAGAAATGTGGTAACTGTTTCCGGTAACGCCGAAGGAAGCACCGATTTGCGAATGCAATCTTTTCCATTCTATACAAACAAGCGCAAACCAGTAAACTATCGGCTGACATAGTAATGATCCTGCTGTTTAGATGTAATTCCCAGATAAAAAAGGCACAATGAGAACTTTTTACAATTTTAATATTCATTGATAGTTTTATAATGTTCTTTTGGCTTGCAGCATTTTCTAATCTTCAATGTTTGCATTGTGCGTCAATTGATTTGCGCTTACATCAAACTTTTTCTGTTAAAGTTGACATTCAACAAACCTTTATACTCCTCGATATGGTGGCGCCGATTGGGCTTTTCATCTCCAGCGTTTGGTTAAAAACTAAGATATAGAATTACTGGAAAATTCAACATTTGTGTTGTTTATCCCTATAACATAATCTGTCTCGTTCTCATCATTTTAGCACAGTGCCTAAGTTAAATGCGTGCATTTATGTATTACTTCTTTATCACAGCTTCTTTTGTCATCAAGCAGTAATGAATTGACGGAAAGAAAGCATTTATATTTTTAGTACTACATGTACAAATGTATTACTTTCATTAGGGCTGTTTCTTTTGCAAAATTATTTTTTTCCCCTGGTACCTACTTTTGAAATTCCTCCCTTATCGCGGTTTATAATGTAATTGCATCACATGAAGAAGTTTATATCCCTCTCAAAACAATGCGAAACAACCAAGCGGTTGATAGGGGAAACAAGATTCATTTCTTCTTTAAAGGGTTCATTGAGACTTAAAATACTAACGATAGCGAACGTATTTTTCTCTGTTCTGTATATACATGTATTTTATTGCATTTTCGGAACACTCTTTGAATGTTGTTTCTGGTTATATTAAATGAGTCAACTCAATGCCTTGCTCTGGCACATACACTAAAAATGCTCATAATTTTAAACGATGCAATGTCAACACAAGTTGCTAAGGCAATTTTAGCACGATAGGGCTGAATAGATGAATGTCTGTTTTCAAAAGAGGACATTTCTACCCGACAAAAAGACACATGTAGCCTACAGAGTGAAGCTTGGTGCAATTAACCATGGAATGCTCCTTCATAATGTTAGCTTGGCACAATTTTATATTCCATTATGATCTATATAGTGTGGTATAAATACAAACATGTAGCGAATGTCGAAACTCGCTAATGTTCAAAACTCCTTTTTGCACCATGAGATTAAAATTAGGTGTTCATTTGAACATGTATTTTATGATTAATTTTACATAGCTCAACATGATTGTACCATGAAAGTTCAATAGGATACGGAGTCCAAAAATAGCAACTCTTCTAATTTTGTTTCTCTGGGGAATTACTCTCACTCTCTCTCTCTCTCTCTCTCTCTCTCTCTCTCTCTCTCTCTCTCTCTCTCTCTCTCTCTCTCTCTCTCTTCTCTCTCTCTCTCTCTCTCTCTTTGTCTTTCTGTCTGTCTATCTCTCAGATAGATATACAGACGGATAGATAGACAGTTAGAGAAGAGATGGAGAGAGACGGGCAGGAAAACAGATGGAAAAAACAAACCCAGAGAGCGAGATAGGGACAGGCCGACACATAGGCAAATGATTTGTGACACTTCTAATCAACAATAAAAGTCATGTATTACATGACATCAGGAAGAACAAAAAGACAAACAAACAAGAACAAACAACACTAGTAATAAAAATCAATTGACAAGATATTTCCACAAATATTTAAATACGTTTATTTTCCCAAACCAGTGTTAAACGATTTTTGAAAAAATAACATGAATAATTCGCTAAGTTTTACATCATGTGCCGTAATCTTAAACTGTAAGGATCTTCAAAAATCGAATTTAGGAATTCACCAATGTAATACTCCTTTTCAAAATAGCCTTTTCTTCCATGTAAGACAAGAACAACTATACAAAGTTTGAAAACGAAAGAAAATGCTGGCTTTACTTCAAGAAAACCTGCCATTATTATTATTATTTATAAGTACAGTTTGTATGGGAAACATAGAAAGTTAGTTGGAGGCCTTAAAATGGAATGGACGGCAAAAACTTTGCTGGTGATTAACATTGGTGTGATACAATGTTCAGACTTTGAGCGGAGGCAATGTAGAAGGCTAGCTTGTTTCGGCAGGAAATGGCTAGTGAAAACCACTTAAAATATTTAAGGTTTTCAAAAAATGGCACATTTTAAAGTTAATTACAAATTTTTGGCAATTCATCACTAGGACAAAAAATAAGTTTGGGAGGGGAAAGTTGGTTAAAATAATCGATATACCCATGTAGCAAATTCTTTTTCATTTACCATTATGATTGTATTTTATTAGTTGTAAATATTTTAAAGAAAGATTTGGCGTGGACATCAAGCACCAATATTTAGGGTGACAAAAAATTGATTTTTTTAGTAAGAGTATCATTTAGACAAATTCTAAGATTTCATGCTTTGTTATAATGAATGGGACAGTGTACAAGCTACATGTGCAAATGGAAATCTAGGGGTATGGCATAAACAATTTTGAAAGTATGATAAAATGCACTTGAAAGTGAACAAAGGAATGTGGTACACATTATACTAATACACGTGAATTATCCTAAAATACATGTACAAAAAATGTTAAGATTGTCAATGCGCTGATGGTGCTACTCGTGTTTATGTTATAATCAATTCATAGCCATATTAACAAAGCAAAATATTATGGTTGAAATGTGTTTTAAGTGTGCTGTACAGGTATGCATAGCATATTTCAGCTGATCTTTGTGTTTCAATAAGGCAAGGTAGCATTAAGGCCGCCAATTGGAACGCTAGGTAACTATTTTCTAAACAATACATTGGGTAAGATACTATATTCTAAAGTTTGCAACAATACAAAGTCTGTAATACAGGCACATACTTTTTGCTTATTGACAGGATTTTACGTACTTTTTTCTACTATATTTTGGTCAAATGTATTGTATGAAATAATTTTATCATAGTTAAGATTCAGCCTTTGTCTATCAGTCTTAACCAAAGACTTTTTGGGGTCCCTGAGAGCAGCGGTAATGATTGGTCCATGACGAGCTCTGGAAGTTCCTAGGCCTTGCACCGGCAGTGCCTCTGGTGACGCTCCAGGTCTCGGTTCCAAGTGAAGCTGCGGTTGCAACGCTTGCAAACAAACGGCTCAGCGGAAGGGTGCCTGGTCGTGCGGTGGTACTTGAGGTCATCTCCTCGGAAAAACGCCATAGGGCAAAGGTCGCACTTGTAGGGCCGCTCCCCTGTGTGGTAGCGCACGTGACGGTCTCTGTTCGGGCGGGCAGTGAAGGTTTTGCTGCAGTGCTCACACAGATACCGACCGTGGCTGTCTACAGAGTGGCGCTCCAACGCCTGGAAGCTGGCGAATTCTTCTCCGCACCCCTCATGCCCACAGGCGTGAGAGCCGCTGCCTGTGTTTCTCCCTGCTCCATGGTTCGTTCTGTGGCGCGCATCTGAAGGTCTGACATTGTTATTGCTGCTACTGACGCTGGTCTTTGTGCTAGTAAGGGTCTCGACTTGAGCTTGGTGGCCGCCGCTCTTGACAAAAGCGTTCACGCGATTTTTCAAGGCCGTCTCCGACATTGACACCTCGCATGAGTTTTCACCATTCACCTTGGCCATTCTCCCAGCATAGGTCGAGAGCATTTTTGTAGAAGTTTCTGCAGGAAAAGAGTCTTTCCTGGGGGGACTTAAGGGAGACTCTTTTCGAGAAGCAATAAACTTAGCTGTTAATTCCGCCAGTTTCTCCCTGCTGTATGGACTGAATCTTATGGAAGGCTTTCTTTGGATTGAAAGGGGGTTCTGTGATTTCATTTGAGCAGCATTGACTGCTCGTGGGGTGTGTTCAATATGTAATGCGTCTTTGGGTTCCTCAGACTTGCATTGGACTATCTGCATTCGTGGACTTCCTGAGAGTGCAAACTGTTGGGCTCCACCACAAGTAGGTTCAATCTTAATGCTCACCAGACCATTTTTCATTCCATCAAGGCTCTGAAGGCGTCTGATCTCTCGCATGGGTTCACGTCTTGGGGTGATCGTAGCAAAAACACTGTCTGGATCAGGCTGTCCGTAGCCATCTCTGGATACTTTCTCGCCTGGTCGACCCGACAGAGCTCCATGCAAACCGTTGACTTCCTCTAAACTTTCACTCTTGTCCTCTATTGGAGACTTTTTGATACTTAAGTCTAGCACTTGTTCCTCTTTCTGACTTTGGTCATCTAAACCTAACATCTGCTGCTTCTCGTACCCAGTCGTTTGATTGGGTCCATCTAGACTCTTTGTGTGTGTGTGAACATGGCTCTGTAAGTCGAACTTAGCTGTGAAGGATTGGAAGCAGTGAACACACGTGTGTAGCTTGTGGGTGTGGGCGGCGTGCTCTGCCAGTTCACCCGCGCTGTTCATGACTCTGTGACACAAGCGACAAATCAGGCCTTGTGGACCAACGCTGCTGCACAACACTAAGTTCTGGGCCTGGGGTCTCAAACATCCACGAGGATCTTCGCTGTCTCCAGAGAGATCCACTGGGAGGCTTGGTGACCGTGGCTGAGAATCAGTGTACATAGCCTCGCACTCGTCTGACTTGGTGGTCGCAAGAGAAGGCTCTGTACCATCGTTGCCTTTGTGATTTTCATCATGTTTCTGTAGATTTTCCTTTTCGTGAACTGTATGCTCAGGGTGCGCCTCAGGGTCATAATTTTCATCAATTATGAGAGCTGATCTTTCTTCGTCCAGGTCTTCCCAACTTTGGGATGCCGGGCTGGCTGATTCCATGGTGGCCTTCTCACAACTGGGTTCTCGTTGGTATCGCAGCTCAGAGCCTAGCATAGTGCAGACACTGTCAACACTGGAGCACAGTCGCTCCCCGCCTGGAACAAGCCTGGACGTTTCAGTGTCCATATGTCCAGGCTCCGCCTCGTCGCTGCTCTTCCCCTCGTAGCCGCTGTCGGCATCGCTCCCTCTGCGCGGGGCCAGGAACCGCCAATCGACACTTTTCAATGGAATGTTTACGTTTCTGTGGGAATTTCCAGTGTCATTCCTCCTCACCCTGACATTAAACTTATCCGTGACATGTGTGAAGGGAGAGCGATCCGTGCTCTCGGGGCTCAGCGCCCTTTCTTCACCAGGATGATCAAAGTTGATAAGAACCGGAGCCTGCTTTTCGTCTTCAATAAATATTCTGATCTGCCCTTCAATGTGCGCGATGCTGTGGCCGTACAGAAGCTTCTTGATCAGGGTCAGGGTGGAGGCCTGGATCAGCCCTGCTGTCTGCTCGGTGCTGAACTGACTGCTCGATAACAAGCCTTGCACCTGCTCGTCTGATGCAAACCCGGAGTTTTCTCGGCACTGAGGCACTTCCATCTCCATGGGGTGATCTGGTTTTAAACTCAACCGCTGAGGCCGCAAGTCGGCTACAAAATCACCATCATCTTCAAAGTCTTCGCAAGCAAATGGAACTCTAGGCTCTCGGAGGTCAGCAGTAAAATCTGACATAATTGCAAGAATCTTAAATAATTATGAAGTTTGAACAATAATAATTCTATGTACTGATGTTTCTTTTTATCCAAGCTAACAAAAGCGGATACAACTTTTTGTAATCAAAACAGAATAACAATATAAAATGTACAATATAAGTGTTTGTAACTAAAATGTCTTATAATGTGTGGGCTTTTCTTGATGATGGTCGACTGGACACTGGTCAGGAGATCTCTTCAGGGCTGTCTCTCTGTTCACCGAGTGGCGGGATTGGCTCTGGTGACGGTGGTTGTGGGCTCAGTCTCCTAGTTTCATGCGGTCTTCAGTACAGAATAGCAGTGGGACGATGTGTCGATATCTTCCAACTAAAGTGTGTAATCTCCTGAAAATGAAAGAAGAATGTATAATTATTGTATAGTTCATTACCTATGTAGCTATCACACAAGGAACAATGTAGAAAAAATGCGACGTTATTAAAACAGTTATTGTGGGGGTGGAGGTGGTTAAGGGGAGGGTACCAACTCTCTTTTTGTTTGTTTGGGGTGGATGGAGTGGGTTTTTTAGTTTAAATGTTTCAAATTAAAAGTGATAGAGTGCTATTACTAAACCGCATTATACTAAAACCATTTACTTTTATCAATTTTAGATACAAATTTAAAGGGCTGTTCAGTCATTAACTTTGTTATGTTTAAATTGTTTTTATTCGTCGCTAATATTGTTTTTGAAGAAGGGCATCTTTTTTTTACACAACTGAGTCGCCATAGTTGCTACCAACTAGTCATCAAACTATAACTATATTTTAGCCAAAACGTGAATGAAATACATTGTACGTAAAGAATAAACTATTTTGGTATAAGGTTCGGAACTCGGGGTCGTTCGAGTGGGGGTCCTGAACTTATCCTATACAAGTACACGCTGAGAGGGGCGGTTAGCACCATAACAACATGCAAGAGCAGGTAAGCCGAAGTGATATTGGCTTTTGACTGTTCTGAAGTGTTGCTAATTATACAAGAAGGTTGTGCTCATACTTTTTAAATAGTATTTATTTGTAAGAAAGATTAATTTTTTGTTTTTAATAACCACAAGTACTAGAGTATACATTATCATTTCAACGGTAATACTGGCGTAGTAGTTGGATTTAATTAAAAACATACAAACAAAAAAAACTACAATGAAAAAGCTGTGACACACAACAACCACAACGAAAAAGGGGACAATGTTGGGAATTTCAAAAATAAAAATAAAACAAGACGAGAAGTGAAAGACGACAACGTAAGAGTGTTTATATGGCATATGGATGAAGAGAAGAAAGAATAAAACAACAATACAACAGCAGCGACAAAAAAGCAATCACAGCAACAGTGACATCTTTATAATGAAAACTTGGTATAGATATGCAAGAGTATGGAACTAAACAAAGTATGCGGAGTTTAAGTGCATTTGAACATGAGAGAAGAGAAAGAGTTTGGTTTCCAAGAACGGTCCAATGTTTTTCTTGATGGCCTTTACTGTAGTAAATTAGGCCTAATTTTAGTTTGAAATCGGTTAAATATGAAGTCCAACAGAACCTCCCTACCTTACTCTAATGAGCTGATAGTTATATAATTATGTTACTAATTTTCGTAAGATTAAAATTTGTTTTTGAATAATCTAAGGAAAATACCCGTAAACAATCATTAATAATTAAAGCCTCTGGGAGGCTGATGAACTCGCTAAGCTTTGTTTAAAATATCTCTTTTTTAGGTCTATCCACATGATATAAATTATCTGGAAATCAAAATTATTTCTATAACATTAACCTTAAAAACAAGATTACTTTTTTTCACCTACCAGTCTCTGTGTTAGAGTATCCTTGGCATAAACCGAAATACTGGAGTCAATTCAAGTAGATATTAGTATTATAAATTATACTGATCAATGTTTGAATCTCACACGAAAGTGAATAACGTCTTTTTGGTATCAGCTTTACTGTCTCTAGAATATATATAGATTAGGCTCTTTCAAGGAAAACCACAGCTTTGAAGCACAATTATTTTCACTGAGTGTAAGTCTATCGTGGTGTTATCCATAGCTTTTGAAAGTACGTTAAAACATCATTGAAACTGCTGGTGTATGCCTTGTAGATCTAATGAGGGGGCTCAGTCCTTTCCCTCTGCGCGTTCTACTAAAGAATGGTCGATGACTGTCACACTTGGGAAATTTATAACTTAACTGCGTCGCTTCGGGAGACAACCCGAGTAACCAGGCCTAGATTCAAGTACGTGTACATTGGACTGTTCGTAGGTCCGGTTTCGTCTAGATATAGATCCGGTTGGCTCAGTAGGCCTGGCCTCCCTCGCGCGTTTCCCGATTCACAGCGTGTAGCTCGGGAAAGGCCGAGGCCACAGAGCAATCTCTCTCTCTCTCTCTCTCTCCCTACCTTCTCTCTCCCTCCTCCTCCCCCGCTCTCTCCCCTCTCTCCCTCTATCTCTCTCTCTCTCTCTCTCTCTCTCTCTCTCTCTCTCTCGCACTCTCGCTCTGTCCATCTTTTTCTCTTCGGTGTCATTACAATGTGACCGACTGAGACAGGAGTCATGACATCCCCGCCCTGTCTTGTGTGTGGCAGCATTAAAGAATTGTCAGACGTTAGTCTTGGGGCCTGTCCACAATATAGCCTTTGAAGCGCTGACGTTGGACTACACCAACTATCAACACTCAACTCTCTCTCTCTCTCTCTCTCTCTCTCTCTCTCTCTCTCTCTCTCTCTCTCTCTCTCTCTCTCTTTGTCTGATCTACCCATAGGATATGAAGTTTAAGAAGCCCAAATACGGTATTCAAGTGATTCAAAAATGTACTGTTGCGGTTTCTGTAACAGTGATTTTTTTCTAACGAGAGGGAGTTGTTGGCCCCAAGTTCAACATCCAACCTGGAGGGCCAGTGAGTGCTCTTAGTCTGGCCTCTACCTTTCAATCTGTCTGGTTTGGGTGACCCTACCAGGAGACGAATTTCCAGCCAGCATAGCTCTAGAGGTCATTGAAACACGCAAGCCTCCCAACCAGCGGCAAGGTGTCACTCTTTGCACACGTTCAAGACAAAACAATCGTTCCCTTTCCATGACAACAAGTTTAAAACGCATTGACTATTGACATTTTCCCTAATCTTTACTAAAGATGTCGACGCGCATCAGGAAAATACCTACCCTATTCCTGTTCCATCGAATTATAATACTTAAAATTCCCGAAACTCGCCGCCATATTGCACAAGACCAGCACATTTTTTTCGGACAGAAAATGGATTCTCTTTTTACACTTTCAAAGGGCTGTTTGCGCTTTTGCAAAAATTCCATATAGTGTGAATCTACCGTTCGGACCAATGTAACCACTCTCCGAAAGCTTGATGTTTAAACAAAATTATCCTTTAAAAATATTTTTTTTTAAAGAGACGTACTGAATGAAGACACACGCAGATTTTATTAGTCAGACACACAAGACGCTAGATTTGCATTATCGTTTTCAACTCTGGAATAACTTTAATCACTGTTATGTATTAAGCAAAGAATTGTTTTTTTATTATTATTATTATTATTATTATTATTATTATTATTATTATTATTATTATTATTTGTTGTTGTTGTTTTTGTCTATTTCCCCCTTTTTATTTCTCTCTTATGTGTTTCTTCGTGTCTTATTCATCTTCATCGTCTTCTTCTTCTTCTTCTTCTTCTTCTTCTTCTTCTTCTTCTTCTTCTTCTTCTTCTTCTTCTTCTTCTTCTTCTTCTTCTTCTTCTTCTTCTTCTTCTTCTTCTTCTTCTTCTTCTTCTTCTTCTTCTTCTTCTTCTTCTTCTTCTTCTTCTTCTTTTTCTTCTTCTAAAAAAGTATGTAATGAGATGGTATGATACCCTCTCCAACCTTTGTACTCTCGTGTATTGACTGCAAAGGCTTTCAAATTTAAGCCCACTACTTTGAAAGAGGCATTTTGCAATCTGTAACTATGTAGATGTGAAACTAGGTAGGCGCCCCATGCCCAACGTTTAAAATTAGACTTTGGCCTTGTACGCCCGCTGAGCCGCAGCAAGTGCCCTGACCTACGCAGTTCTCAGTTCAACCTGTTTATGTGTGTTGTGCTGTGTCTGTGTGTTTCTCTGGACATGTGTTTGTAGTGTGTGTGTGTGTGAGAGAGAGAGAGAGAGAGAGAAGAGAGAGAGAGAGAGAGAGAGAGAGAGAGAGAGAGAGAGAGGGTCGCGTGACGCAGGAAAATATTTTCAACCGAAATTTCCGGGAATGGATCATACCATCGTGACGCGAGTGATTCATTAGGTGGCTGTGTAGTCTAGAAATATTAATAGTTCGCTTTTCATTGTGATGTAGTTTTAAACATGGTTGATTTCAATAATCATAAGCTCTACATGCACAATATATGATTATTATTTGAAAGAGATAAAGTGATGAAAAGGAGAGGAGAGGAGAGAGAGAGAGAGAGAGAGAGAGAGAGAGAGAGAGAGAGAGAGAGAGAGAGAGAAAGAAAGAGAGAGAGAGAGAGAGAAGAGGAGAGAGAGAGAGAGAGAGAGAGAGAGAGAGAGAGAGAGAGAGAGAGAGAGAGAGAGAGAGAGAGACGGAGGTGGAGGGGGCTTTAATCAAGCTAACTTTGTGTATATTCACAACAGATGCCTAGCCAATTAAAATATCTAGTCAACTCGACCTAAACTTACGAGATTTTCCAGCCCTTACCGACACATTAAGAATTTGTTTATTGACCAGCTTTTCCAATAGCAAATATTAAACTCCAACAAAATTTAGATGTGAGAAACCCAGGGAATTTACCGACAAAAAATGAGTAGCAATCGAGAGTGGCGTATCCCTTCGCCTCTCCCGCCTCCCCCTGTTGACCGGTGACTACTCTATCATTCTCTTATCCGAGAGATTGATTTGACTCGGTTTTCCGTGATCTGGTTTTGGTGCGATGTGCGTAACGTCTATAAATAGACTTGGCTGACGCCCCAGGTCAGAGCCAGCTTACTGGTTGAAGTGTCAGGGATCGAGAATGTTCTCCGGGCTTTTCTAGGTTTATTGTGTTTGTCTTTAGTCGCCTAAGTTTAAAGAAACTCATTGCAATTATAATTATTACACAGTAGTCCTTGAATTATTATCATAACAATTTTAATGGTTAATAAAAAGGCTGATGCACCAGCTGTTGAAATTGTCTAGATTCTATTTGGAGTTCTAATAGTCATAACAAAATTAAATAGCCCACTGTACTGCACTTCACCGTTTAAAGCTAGATTTATTTCTTAGAAAATAATGACGTCGCCCTAGGAAAGATAAGCACTAAAGCCACATTTTTTCTAAGGACAAATAATGAACTATTTAAAATAAATCTGTGTTACTTCTAACAATATTGCATAGATCTAGATGTTCCATATTTACTTTGCCTCTAGTTATTAGTGATTTTTATGTTCTCTATCTTGTAAAGTTTTATTGACTGCACACCTTTCTTTTCCTTTCAACTGTTTTTCTTCCTGTTTAGTTATGTTTGTGTGTGATGTTGTTGTTGTAAATTTTTGTTGTTGTTGGTAGTGGTGATATTCTTCTTCTTCTTCTTCTTCTTCTTCTTCTTCTTCTTCTTCTTCTTCTTCTTCTTCTTCTTCTTCTTCTTCTTCTTCTTCTTCTTCTTCTTCTTCTTCTTCTTCTTCTTCTTCTTCTTTTTCTTCTTCTTTTTCTTCTTCTTGTTCTTCTTCTATGTGTTTTCTTCACAGCATCATATGAGTATTTATCTAAAACCTGTCTTCCAAACAGGATGGTACAAGAAATGTGTATAGAACAAACTTGAACAACGACCTATTACGTGCAACATCATACTTTTGAAACTTTGATATCCGCTTGTCTTAGAAAACAATAATTTCGTGGCTTCTTCTTGGATTATTGCTGCTGTTGTGTTGTTGAAAATTCCTCTAGATAATCATATATATTTTTTTATTTTTGTTCCATCATTTTATGTTACAGTTTCCAACTTCTTAAGACAGCGCGGGATACGATAGGAATAGAGAAACTCAAGATTAAATGGCAATAGCTAAATTAAACTCAGTAAATGGAAACTTAATGTAGCCCATTAAAGAAGTAGTAGAAGGTGTAGGGTTCTAGTCAAACATAAAAACAGGGCTAAAAAAGGTTTTATGGCGTTTCGAAACCTACAAAATCCTAGATCAGGGTTCATTTACCATGCGATCGTAGTGAGAATGACAGTCAACCATAATCGCCACCCAATGGCATGATTTTCATGCTTGCAAATCAGAGAACTTGCACTTAAATGAAAATACAGAAAAAAGGTCATTATAATTTCAGGTCTGACGCACTCGGAGCAAAACAAGGGCAGATCAGTGATGTTTCCTTAAATTTTTATGAAACGATTGTTTCCCAATACGTAAGCAACGTGTATATATGTCATGTAGTAGGCCGAGATACTTAATTATTTTTAGATACGCGTACAAAGCGACCACAAAAAGATGCATCCAGCACAGCAGGGAATAGGGCATCACTGCGTGCGAACTGTATGTACGTGAAAATGATAAAACTTCGGGGAAATTTTAAGTGAAAAACAACAACACAGAACTAAGAATAATATAATCATTTATGGGTTTTTGAAATAATCATAATCACGCAAAGAGAAGTGAACCGGCAAATTAAGAGATAATAATTTACAATCGGACCACTTTAAATACATACAGTATAATTTTAACGTTAGTTCTAGAGAGAGTCTCAGTTTTTAAAATGAGAAATGCAATGAAAACTGAATCAGTGAATTGTACTTTGTATTTTGAAATAAATTCAGAAAGATAAACATCAAAATTTATGTATTATATTATGTATCATTGAACCAGAGAAAGGTGCAGGAAAGAAGAGGCTTTGGGGGTAGGGGGTAGATAGAGAGAAAGACAACTTGAGAAACGTAGAGGCGATCGTGGGTACCCAAATAAAAATTAGGTGCATAATTCGATGGATTAATTTAGCTGATAGATAGATAGATAGATAGTATCTATCTATCTATCTATCTATCTATCTATCTATCTATCTATCTATCTATCTATCTATCTATCTATCTATCTATCTATCTATCTATCTATCTATCTATCTATCTATCTATCTATCTATCACAGAGAGAGAGAGAGAGAGAGAGAGAGAGAGAGAGAGAGAGAGAGAGAGAGAGAGAGAGAGAGAATTGAAAGATAAAAAATAAAGAGAAAGAGTTAAAATATTATGATCTTCTATCATTCTTAGATTTTTCATAACGACGCACTGATATTTTGTAAGTGGACTTTATACCAAATATGTACATATTTGACATTAACAAATAAACAAATGTGCAAAGACATAAGCTTAAACAAATGGTATACTGTTAACATTATTATTCGTAGAAATGAGTAGAGAGATTGTACTTACCTCCGTTATTCTGATGCGAGGGTTGAATTCGTTTTCTTCGTTGTAAATCGTTTTGTAGTGAACTTGAAATCTTGTAAAATCAGCGATAGTTTCCTTATTGCTTAATCTTTTAGAAAGAAACAAATGTCTTGTAATTGAATAGATGTATTAAATCTCCGACGTGGTGAAAAGAGCAAGAGACGGATTTCACCGTGTACATAAAATTGTATCGATCCTCGAACAATGTTTTTAGAGAGTTGGATTTTAATCTTATGTTAACTTGGAAAGAGCGTCGGGGTTAAATACCGGTCTCGTAAAAGTACGGATAACTTGTTACATCCTGGTTCGTTTATCCAGGACGTATGGATCTCCGGCCCAAAAATAGATCCATTATGATATAGAATTTGACCTAACCTTTCGTCATTCATCTGGACCTTTTCAACTCTCTCTTGCTCTTTCTGTTACCACCCACAATTTTTCTCCGCCTCCAAATTACACTATATTATGAGATCTAGAGGGAAAAAAACTACAAAAACGTAATAATGAGCAGTACAAATGTACTATTGTCCTGAGCTGGCTATGCCAATGTTTTTATGTTTTTACGGCACGTCAGCACAGTAACGGCTATATTGTGGCTATGCAAATAGCGTCACTTCTTATCAGCGTTGCTTTGCGTCATAGCAGGTTATTCGGCACACTGCTGTGAGTTATGACAGGCAGCGCTGAAGGGTTGGCTCAACAACACGAGAGGGCCGAGTCGCTTGCGCACTTCCGTGTGAGACACTCAGAACGTTAAATAACGTTCCCAGCATTGTGTAATTGCACTTAGTTCGAAATGTGGCGATCTTTTGTGAAGGTCATTTAAAATTTTAAAAAAAATACGCATATTAACATGAGACTTTCTTAG
The DNA here is from genome assembly GCA_003991915.1 of Elysia chlorotica. Lineage (NCBI taxonomy): Eukaryota > Metazoa > Mollusca > Gastropoda > Plakobranchidae > Elysia > Elysia chlorotica. Next base: position 106,680 of record RQTK01001248.1, read on the forward strand.
AAATACTTAAAATAGCGGTTTTTGCAGAAGAAAAAGGCCGATTAACAAATCATGTATTTTTTTTTAATACACGGACCATCACCTCGACAGGAGAAGTGAATAACTACTTGTATAATGAATAGAACAGCACGCTAAATAGTGGTGACTATGTCTTTCAAAGCAACTACATCTGTTTAAACTAATATAAGTAGAAGTTTACAAAATCCTGGTAAAAATCACGCCGCAATTGGTGTAACAAAACACAGTATAATTAAAGCAATTTAATTATTGTTTATAAAGCCTTGTAACAACAGAAAATTACAATCTGGTGTTGCACACAAAGTCGATCTCAAGTTGTATTATCTTTCTTGTCTGTCTAAAAATGGATTGCCTGTAACTATGCTTTTTTTTTTATCAAAGAAGCTTTCATGATCATTAATGCAGATTGTATAAATATTAGATAAAAAGACGAGTTAATTTGCGGGTCAGATAAATGGCGGTACGATATTCAAGTTGGTGTGAAGATGACAAAATCTTTGTCTTATATTTCTTTTGAAATGTTTCTGGTGGGTTTCGAGACAATACTGCATTGAAGACAATAAACGAAAAAAAAAAAGATTAAAAGATATTAGAAAATGTTTCTCGAAATAGAAATACCACGTTCTGACGAAATAAACGAATAAAAGAAGGGAAGCAAAAGTAGAAAAGCATTCAATATTGTAAAATAGTTTTATTCTTCCATGCTTTTCTATAAACTCCACGTGCCTGTGAATGCGTCCAGGATTGGATAAAGATCAAGTTGCCATAGTCATACCCTTTAGGACAGTTACGTGACATTTTCACCAGACCAGTTTCCTGGTACATAACACTGAGACATTATTGTGCAACCCGGAACTACGTTCTTTGCTCGGAATTTCTTTCACAAACGTTTCAACAAATACAACCTGTTGATGAAAAACAGCCCATGGTTTACGCCATTAAACTTTCCGTACCACATAAGTTTGGATTGCATTTGCGCAACAGACCGAGACCATAAATCTACACGATTTCTTTAATGCCAGAATGGTTATGCATGATTTACCTGTAAAAACGTTTACATAATTTTTATAGATTGCGTAAAATGATTCTTGGGTTGCAACATTATCGTCAAAACGAAGAAGGAACTAAAATATCGCTTCGTCATGAACAATAAGATTGATACTGTGCAAATTAATGAACATGACATTTTCTTCAGTCAACAAGGATTTAAAATACAATAGTAGAAAGATAGAGGGACGCACACAGTAGTAATTAAATGTCAGTATTGTTTGTACCAATGGCTATAATGATGATAATAAACAACAATAGGAATCATCATCATCATCATCATCATCATCATCATCATCATCACCATCATCATCATCATCATCATCATCATCATCATCATCATCATCATCATCATCATCATCATCATCATCATCATCATCATCATCATCATCATCATCAACATCAACAACATCATCATCATCATCATCATCATCACCACCATCATCATCATCATCATCAATATCATCATCATCATC
>RQTK01001248.1:117426-127998 GCA_003991915.1 Elysia chlorotica
AGAGAGAGAGAGAGAGAGAGAGAGAGAGAGAGAGAGAGAGAGAGAGAGAGAGAGAGAGAGAGAGAGAGAGAGAGAGAGAGAGAGAGAGAGAGAGAGAGAGAGAGAGAGAGAGATAGATAGAGAGAGAGAGAAGGGGGAGAACGATAGAAAAAGATACAGAAAATTGGTAAGGGAATGTCAGATGATCAATGCCAGCAGATCCACTCTTAGCTTTCTTTAACGAAGAGATTATTAATAAACATTCACAAAATTAGACTTTTTCTAGGAAGATGACACCAAGATTTTCGTTACTACCGCCTGCAGTTAAGACTGGGAAAACCCGAAGTGAACGCTTGTGTAGAAGGTTTATATAACGCTACTTCAGTGATTCAGATGACCTCTTGTTTATGAAACGGCTGAGTGAACTTTTATAATAATCAGAGATATCTATGTCCGCTGTCATTAGTTTCTGAACTTCCAAGGTCAAAATTGAGCTAAGACGCAGTTACAGAAGCTTACAGATAGACAGATAGATAGGTAGCTAGTTAGATAGATAGATAGATAGATAGATAGATAGATAGATAGATAGATAGATAGATAGATAGATAGATAGATAGATAGATAGATAGATAGATAGATAGATAGATAGATAGATAGATAGATAGATAGATAGAGAGATAGATAAACAAGAAAGAAAGCTGGATATATAGAATGGCAGGAAATTTATAGAGGAGTGACAGAACGGGTTTCAACATTGTACTAAAACAAGTACTTAGTGGTGGTGCATGGACACATTATTTATGAAACTGAGCTGTACTAATTAAGCATACGCACATTTTTGTACACATTTTTATTATTGTTGATTTTTAAACATACAATAAAAGCCTTTTAGTATTGAGTATAAAAAATCCACATAACCAATCACCAGGGTATTACTACATCTTATGACCCCAACTTTTGAATTTCCCAAACCTTTATTTTTATATTTATGTTTGCGTTATGGTGCTGCCTATTGGTCCGATAATATTTTTTACAAGCACATTAAATTTGATGCTCTTACTTGGAAATTCGTTGGTCTAGTATCCTGTTATATGGTATGCATAAAAATGAAAGTAATGAAAGATGTATCCAATTCATTACCCATTGGTATTGATTGTTATTACTTTCGATTTGTTTGGACTGCCGGGTCGTTTAAAAACTGTTTAATGAATACATTACTATTACTGGAGAGCTGTGTAGGCGAAATCCTGTTTGAGAACAGGACTGTCAATGCAAAACTTCGGAGACGAACAAATACAATTTATATGTAAGATCTCGTCTGGTCCATCAAAAGCGCAGTCTCGATCCTCTAATGAGACGAAAAATTAAATTTATTACACTGAGTGATACTTCCCATTGTTTGCGAAATCTTTTGGAAGCGTGAAGCCGCAGGCAGCGTTGGTTCATTGAGCGCTCTATGTTACAATGCTCTGTTGTTTCACCGAGCATGTCTGGATATGAACCTGTTCAGATCTCCGTGTATTAAAGTGGGTAATAATCAATGCCAAGTAAAGGTATTTCGCAATGTTTGCCGAGAGCCGACCTATCAATGCCAATCGCGCCATATCATGGGACATTGACTTACAACTAAAAGGATGGTAGTATTTTACAAGTAAAACTGTAACTCAGCACTGGTTGCTGGAGCTAGCTATGCATGACACAATGTCATGTAGTTGGTGTTAAGTGACATAGTGTCAAATTTAGTTTCGGATCAGAAGTTGTAAGAGAGAGAGAGAGAGAGAGAAACTACTACTACTACTACTACTACTACTACTACTACTACTACTACTACTACTACTACTACTACTACTACTACTACTACTACTACTACTACTACTACTACTACTACTACTACTACTACTACTACTACTACTACTACTACTACTACTACTACTACTTTTATTATTATTTTTTCAAATACTCTCTAGCCTTTGGCAAACTTATGTCAGAAATCTTATTTGACGTGGCTTCCTTTATTCTTGTCAGTCTTAGTTGAATTTGATCCCGCTTATTTGGATGATGTTGTAACCGTCTTTAATATATATGGCCAATTGTTCGGACATTCACACATAAACATTTATTACAAATGTATCAATAACAAAGGGATGCTGGGGGATCTCCTATCTCGGAGTTACATTTGACGTTGGCTGATAAAGCCAATTAAAAAGTAAAGAAAAAATATACCGGCTTTTACCAACCCATACGTCGCGAAATAAATTCGAAGCAAAACAAAAAAACAGAAGTAAATATTACAGAGGTCTGGTAAAAATTGGTTTAAATGCAAACGTCACACGATTTTGAAGGTAACAGTGAGATAGGGGTATATATATAGAGAGAGAGAGAGAGAGAGAGAGAAATATAGAGACAGTGGTAAGAATATAGATAGAGTCTGAGTAAGATAGAGGGACGTAGACTCGGTGGCAAATCCCACAAAATATCAACGTGAAGAAGGAAAAAATGTTAAGAACGAGGATATTCAGATTTTAAAAAAATTGTAACATAAATTGCCTCCCCCCGTCCTCCCCACTAATTTTCTAATTCTTTATGCTTTTTCAATTGGGTAACCCAGGCATTGCTTAAAGCCAGTAAATCTTTTAAGCTCCATAATCTACGGTGGTGTTTATTCTAAATTTTTATCGTGTTATGGAAACTCAAATGTCGAATTGCGTAATTTGGTTTTTCAAGTCTATGTGTGGAATGTTGGAAAACCCAATCATGACTATTATCAGAGTTACCAACTCTACACCACAGAGCGTATTCGAACGCTTTTAACATTACACTTTTTGTCCTGCTCTGTACATTTTGTTGGCTGATGAAGTTGGCGCCTGTGCAGTCACGGCTCACGAGTGGTTGACAAAATGCGCGTGATAGCGCTAAAACGTATACAGTCAAAGCTTTTGTCTTTATTTATTTATTAATATAGCCTACCCCAAGCTAGCGAATCATTAAAATCTACATGAGAGCAAAATTCAATCCGATTTTACACTCATTATAGACAGAATTGGTAATTGTTACACTCCTGCAGTAGTTATTAATAAATTGGTAAATTTTCCCTTGAAAATGTTTTATTTATTTATTGATATAACACTACTTTTAATTCGTCACAACGTTTTTATTTTACGTGCGTAGTTTATTTCTCATCGTTATAGTTGGTAACACTTTGTAAACTTTTCATTCTAAGCAGTCTGTGGTAACGCAGATCTTTTACTTCATTGAGTAAAAAAAAAAGCGAAAAAAAAAAAAAAAAAAAAAAAAGGGGGGGGGGGGGGGTAGAGAAATAAAAAGCGCACATATAAAAACCGGTATTGTAAAAGAAATGTACACACAAAGTGAATCGGATAACTCCATGCAAGATATTGAACGTAATGAAAGAAGATTTTAGTGATAAAGAAGGAAAAAACCCAAAAGTACAAGAGACGCATATACAGAGAGAGAGAGAGAGAGAGAGAGAGAGAGAGAGAGAGAGAGAGAGAGAGAGAGAGAGAGAGAGAGAGAGAGAGAGAAAGGGAGGGAGAGAGATAGAGATAGAGAGAGAGAGAAAGAGAGAGAGAGAGAGAGAGAAAGAGAGACGGAGAGAAAAAGGGAGGGAGAGAAAGATTGCTAGATAGCTAGAAAGAAAGAAAGGAAGACCCGAAGACAGAGATAGAAAGTTAGAGAGATAGAGAGTATACTTAAAGTAATTCTGTTAAATAAATATATAAAGGTTTAAAGTTATGTGTTTTATGTACTTTTTAGAGTTGGGTCAGAATTGTGCTCGGAAAATGGCATTTGAGCAGCACACAAAAGCTCAACAGATCAAGCAGATCAACTGTCCACAATTGTGCTAATTAGATAAAACTAGTGATGAATTACACATTGTTCTATATTATTAACATAAAGGTAAAGCACACATTGCCAAATTAATATGGAAAAAGTGTTTCCAAGGTTAGTGGTGAATGTGGTTTCATTTTCATAAACTTGGAACGTTTTTGTATTTGAGTGATAACTGACATAGTCGACAAACGTTGAATATTAATAAACGGCTTTGGTAATGGAAAATCAGAGCGTCAATATTGATAACAAAAAAAATCTAGAATAAAACAAAGTAGATCAGCATGACTTCATTTTTTACTTATATGAGATTAAGTACTGCAACATAATTGTTTCCCTAGTCCAAAGGTCAACCGGATTAAATGTAACAACCTGAATGCTTGTGGTACGAAATTGTGTCAGATTGTATCGATTACAAAAAGTATGATAATCCAAAGTGCAATTTATGAAAAGTGGAAGATACTAACACAATCAGTATCAATGGTTCTTAAAAAAAAAAGAAAAAAATGAACTTGCTTTCAGTACACAATGACATCAACTAGTTTCTATAAAAATAATAACCAATATAGACTCACTAATCTAGAGGCCCTTCAAGTAGTTATTATTATTATTATTATTATTATTATTAATAAGATTATAATCATTAATTTTTTTGATTAATTATAATATTACTATTGTCGTTAAAAACTGTATTTGATCGGTTTGATGGGTAAAACCTGCTCTCGCCCAATATTTTAGAGCCGCTCCTTTCCTTTTAATGCAAAGTGTTTCTATATTGGTTGCTACTTGAAGGGCCTCTAGATTAGTTCTAATTCCAAGGATTCCGGAGAATCCTCGGATCTGTTGAGGTATCGTGTTCCTCAAACTTCGACTTTTTCTTTAAGTCAGAGGTTAAGCCTGTTGATTAACTTCCAACGTCATCACTTTATAATAATTATATTGTGCACGGACCCCAAGACTAATGTTTTTGTAAAAATCGTTCAAACATAAATTTCATACTATAATAATTACACATAATTGTTACTTTTATTATTATTATTATTATTATTATTATTATTATTATTATTATTATTATTATTATTATTATTATTATTGTGAAATACTGCAAGATCAAATTGGTCATAGATAAAAATCAATAAATATAAATCACCGAAAAGACATAATTTTAATGAATGGCTCAGATAATTATATGAAATCAATCGCATTCCATCGTATGCATGGAAGCCGTGCGGGATGCATAGGTGCGACGCATCAGAATCGATCTACGTTCGAGACCCGTTGCAACATTCATTGCATTTTAGTAGTTTACATTCTCTTTATCGTACATGAAAACTATTCTGAAAAGACATGGTGCCTTTGATAAACCCCATATTAAAAGATCGTTAGTTCCGCTAGTCCACAATCATGAGAAAAGGCAGAACAGATTACTTTAACAGGCAGCTTGCTGAATCCACACCTGACTCTTCGTGATTGTAAATTATTTTTGTGTGTGTAATTTCTAGTATCCCTCAAGCTTTGCATGAATAGTTCATTTTTCCAGCCCGATCTCACCGACCGATCAACTGCTCTTTTACTCTTTTGTGTGAAGCGACTTGCCCTGAGTTCAAGGTGCTCTATGGATCTTCACGGCATTGGTATCCACTATCCAATTTTATTTGGGAACGAGGAAATAACCCAAATAAGTTTTACCCGAGGAGTCACATACAGGGCGAGGGACACCATCTTAGATTCGAACCACTGATATCCTAATCAACAGCACAAGGCACTGCCGACTCAGCTACCAATCGCACTGCTCCAAATGAGACAAAGACTGTTTGTCAAGGCTCACGTTGCCTTGAACTTTGCTTTCGAAAGACGCGATACCATCAACGATCAACGAAACAAACTCTCAACGAAACCCAATATGTTTCAATTATCTATCAACGTTCTCCGAAAGATTATCAGAAAAAAAATAACGTAAAAAAACAACAACTAAAACAAAAACAAGAACAAAACAAAATCATTAACCAGTTCAAGTATTACTTACCTTTCCGTTTCATCAACCATGTAAGTTATAAACAACTGATAAGCGGTGAGCTAAAGTGCCTCCGAAGTAGCCCTTTATGATGTTCCGAGCTGTCAATTATCCAGCTCGTTTCCATAAGCTCTCAGGGAAAAGGGCATACACTCGTTACAATTAAGATGATAAATAAATAAGTATCATGCTACTATCAAAATATTGTGAAACACAGCGTTTTGAAGGTTGCGGTCTAAAAAAATTTGGAATTTCCTTTAGCGAGTTATGAAAAAGAAAGGTTTATTACATTTACTCAATATTAAAACAATGAGTAATTGCAAATTTATACTTTTCTTTTCCATTTCGAGATTCTTTTGTTAGTGGAAGAACAATCATAGGTCGTAAAACTGCTCTTGTGGAAGGCTAAGTGTTTAGACCAAGCAAACTGTCGTTATAATGAACAAATAACTTTCCAATGTTTTGATGTCCCTCCATGTTCCCTAATGCTTTTCTACTGTTTATGCTATTACTTTTCCTTCTTTTCTTTTCCTTGTTTTTTACCTTTGTTTCCCTTAACAGTGCGTTTGTACTTTGCGACTAAGTAAATTTCAAGGACGAAAGCTGTACGTCTTTTGTTGTACATGTATTGGTGGACATGGTAGTTCAATGGCTTTTGTTCGGAAGTCGCGCGTTTCCTGGTCGCCTCGTTTTATCCTTCTGGTTTGGTCAGTATTATTACATGTATAATAATTATTATTGGCCAAGTCCGGATATTCCGCTCTAGGGTCTTGTCACTGTAAATGATTTTACTTCAGACCGAAGAAACGTTAGACCAGGACAGAGATTCGCCGTTCATTTTACACTTTAGTTAGTGCCTTGAACTTTTCTCAGCTAGCCTGCGACACTCCGAGAAGTTCTGCTTGTACAAACTCACCGATACACGCGAAGTCTTTGGGGGCGAAACCATCGCGGCACGAGCAGAAGAAGCTGCCAAAGGTGTTAAAACATTCCTGTTCGCATCCTCCGTTGTCTATGGCGCACTCGTTAGCATCTGGGGAAATTTGAGGGAAGCAAGGGGTTAAGTTAGATAAACATGTACGTATTGAGATTCTTATTATTATGTACTTAATTATTATTCTAAAAATATGTTTAAAGTGAAGAGAGAAGTTTACTGCGTATCAACGGAAAAAAAGCTGAAACAGGTACTTAACATCAGATTCTCAACTTAACTAACAAACGGGGTTACCTTTGCAAGTCTTGGCATCGCTGGCCAGGTTGAATCCCTCCTGGCATGAGCATGCGTAACGGTTCTTTCCCTGAGGGGTGCAGTAGTGGGCGCAGCCCCCGTTGTCTATCTCACAGAGATCGTCCTCTGGGGACACAGACCCATCAACGAGAGGACCGGTTAGTCAGCCCATTGAAAAGTTATTTGAAAAGCATGATTCATGATCACGTAAATAGGAAAATATAGATATTTAACGTAATAATAATAATAATAATAATAATAATTGACACAACACAATTGATGAATTGGTGAATAATTAGGATCAGAATTCCTGGGTAAATGATCGGGCCGCAAATGAGGGAAGATTTTCGCTGGGGTTCTAGGCTGGCGTGTGTGGCGACTGGCCCGCGGGCGGAGGGGATGGTTGGAGTGTGTGCTGTGTGCTGTGCCGGCTGCCGGGTTGTTGGGGGTGGGGGTGTGTTTACATTTCATGCTGTTTGGACCTGGAACCATTCTCAAAAATGTTCATGTTCGTTATGCTTGTAATTGGCTGGATTAAGGTTCAATACAATTCAGTATGTCTTTTTTTGTCTTTCACTTTTCTTTTATCTCTCGCCATGTCTCCTGTAAAGCCTCCTAAATAACCGTCTCGTAGGTCTGAAGAAAGATCTTTTGCGGCGACGGGACGCCAGAGCTGGGACATGGGTGGCGCGCTCGTGTTTCGAACCTCCTGCATCAGAGATGGGCGCCTAAACCTCAACGTCACCAGGGTTATTATATCTCCGTCTTTCGCACAAAACTTTCTTAATGGACGCTACGGCCAGCGTCCAATCAGAGAATGTATATTTAGTGAGATGTTTCACAGAAGAGCTTACAGCGCTGTGGATACGAAGAGTTGCCGACCCTTAACTAAGCCGATCCATACAACAGACAACCTTTTCGTGAAAGATCTCACTATTTGACACTCTGTGGTCGAACCACATCTTCCAATCCAACCGTACCCGCTATACAGTCTGGCCAGACGTCCGCCCCCCAGACCATGGAGCGACAGAAGAGCTGCGTGTTGAGGGGGTCCCTGAGCTTGAAGCCGCCCATGCAGGTGTAGGTGGCCACCATCACGTAGCGCTGCAGCCGCCGGTTCACCTCGTACTCGGTGTTCACCACAGCGTTGGCCACCGCAGGCGGGCTGATCTGGTTGTAGAGGAGGTCAAGATTATGGCTTGAAGGCTTGAACGAAAACAAGTTGTACATGTATTGGAAATATGGATTACGGCCAGGAGACTTACAACATAAACAAGCTGTATTGGAAATTAGGAGGTTTAAACAAAAAGCAAAGACAATTTGTTGAGGAGTTGGTTGCTTAATGTCCAATATCAGCACTATATAGGCTATATTGAGGTTTTGTAGTAGGTTTTACCTTTACCGCCACTCATTATTTGTATTGCGTTAACCCATTCGTGGGTGAAAATCACCCGGTCACCTATAAAGAGAAAAAAAGGCAAGATCACCGACGCTGTTGTTGGTTTTTTTTTTTCCAACAGTAAACAACTCGTGGGTGTTTTTCACCCAATGGCCCTAAAAGAGGATTGTAAAACAGAATTATTGCAGGTTGCAGAGGAGATATAGATTATGGCTGGTATGTTTAAAGAAAAAAAAATTAAGGGTTAAAGTATCGAGAGTGGGGAGGAGGGTGAGCTTCCTCAAGTAGTAGAGGATTGGACCTCTATTCAGGTTGTATCCGGTTCGACGCCACAATCGAGAAAATTATTGATTCCATCTCCTACTCGTTGACTCAATGTCAGTATAATGTGACAGGCCGAGCTAGAAGGCCTGTCACCCCGCACGTAAAATTGACGTTAGTACATTTTGAAACCTTATAGTATTCCCCTCTAGAGAGACATAAAACTACGGACACGCTTCTTTGCCTGAACGAAGGTACGATGTAATTGTCTATCTGAAAATGGAGGGGATTGTTGAGACAAGCAGAATCATAATTGACCAACAAAATAAACTATTTATGGATCCTTGTGTTTAGCATAGAATCATACACGACGACGGCGCCTTTGTCAGTAAGTCAAATATAAATCAGGAGGTGAACATCGGACCCAGATCCTCCCTAGTGAGAGCGGTCAGAGAGGCAAACTTGAGAAATCCAAAAATTCTGTACATATTGATGAAAAATCCATGAACTACAACGAAATGGTAATTACTTTCTGCTGAATCCCCAGCCATGTTGAAATTGAGGGAAATGAAATGTCTGACGAGCTCGTCAAGATCGGGCTCGTACTGGAACCTACCCAGGGGTAGATATCTGCATCAGATGCACAGCCTGTTATTCACAGGTTTATAAGAGAACACTAGAATTCGCGATGGAATAACCTGACAAAAACAAGCTACACTGTGCCTAACCACAATTGGTCACTGGGCAGAAATATCTAATGATGATGATGATGATAATGATGATGATGATGATGATGATGATGATGATGATGATGATGATGATGATGATGATGATGATGATGATAATTATGATGCTGGTCCTTGTAAAGATAATGATGTTGGTGTTCTAAGTTATCAAATATCAATAGCGCTGTATCAGGTGATACTGACAATCATTAATGGCCGAGATAAGTATACTTGTAACAAGTGTTACTAGTTGATACTCAAAGATAACCTCTTTTAGAGGCCAATAACAGTAATGCTCTCTTTTTCCTTAGTTTTATTTCCTACTAGAGGTTATCGTGGTCATTAAAGTTTCCATATCAATTTTGGGTTCCTTGGCCTTTGTTGGACTTTGGGGTCGGGTTACTTAAGTCTAGAAATGTATGAATGTAAAATCGAGGGCAATGGGCTCTTCTAACATTTTATATCCATATCACCATGCACAAACTTTAGAAAAGCAGAAAATCTTGATCAACTGCTTGTATGGTAGTTATTTTAGTATGGCGTGTGGGTAAGAATCTTAAGTTAAAATAAACAGTTAAAATAAACACTAGGTGTATTGTGTTCCAATTCTGCAAGTATTTGGGTGTATATAACAAGTAAAATAAATTTTGTTAATATCTATATAGTCTTGGCAGCTTTTTTAAAGATATGAATTTTTCGGATGAGAACTACAACAATGAGGCTTTAAATGAATTTTGCACCATGAGAAATTAAAAATCCCTTTCCTCTGGTGGCTTTTAGTATTCATCAAGGGAGACGATAATGTTGGAGTTTTTAAACGAATGAAATCCCAGTGTTATTTCCCTTGATATTTTTTTATGTCGGGATCTGAAGAGGAGTAGTTTGATTTTTAGGGTTAGGGTTGTGTTATTAAATAAATTAGTACTATTAATTTGCCTGAATGGATGTGGAGTCCCTGCCTTTTAGACATACTGTTAGGGCCATTTGTTTTGTTTTGCATTTGGCTTTGAATGTGTAACGACAACAGACTGAGTAAGACCATCTGCCAAATCTAAGTGGATCATGTCGTGCAATGAATGAATGACAAGTTGGCAAAAGGAGGCATCGACTGGAAGAC
>RQTK01001249.1:0-14339 GCA_003991915.1 Elysia chlorotica
TTATTATTATGTATTATTATTATTATTATTATTATTATTATTATTGTTATTATCATATGATCATCATAGCTGGTGTTGTTGCTTTTAGGCCAATAATATCATACAATATTGTCGCAAACAGGCCAATCATTTAAGACTTTATTGATAATGTCAGCTTTGTCTATGTCGTACAGAGATTTTTTTTGGGTTATCTTTAAACTGGTTAATTAAGATTAATTTGAGGATTACACAACATGGCCTCATTTTAAGTCTATATTTCGGCCCGCCAATCACGGTTACGCAGTGACAAGACTGACAACAAGGATTCCAAAAATAGTTTGGAAGCTTTTAGTGACACCATTTAGTTGCTGTTTATAGAATCGTTAACATGCTAGTAAAAGTACAAATTCTGAGAGCAATGAGAGGAGGGGACAATTATTAAAACTATTGACACCATTTAGATGCTATTTATAATATCGTTGTAAACAAGCGAGTAATAGTACAATTTCTGACAACAATGAGACAAGGGTCATTTAGATCTATTAAAACTATTGAACTTTGAATAATTATGAGCTTAGGAATCATCTTATGCTTAAAAATTTTTTTTTCGACTAGACAAAGTTCGAATATTGTAAGATTTATAATAACGGTCCTTTATCATTTTTTAGGGTATGGCATTTTTTTTTTAATGTTTAACAAGCAGGCAGCGATACCGTCGGCCTACTCAGAAATAACGATTTTATACGGTCACCCCTCGTTTTCATAAGTATTCATAGAACTCTTTTCATATCACCTGACGCCGTATGGCTTCACTGTCGATACAGTTGTGCAGGAGTAAAAGGTAAAGTAGCCTAAGTTTACACAAAATATGTTAACAATTAAAGTCAGTTATATAATTGAGCAACTTTTCGTCGCTTTTCCTTCCCCTCCCTCCCCACCCATCCTCAAATTTTTACACTTACACATACTTTTTTCATTTCTAAACGAGAAATAATAGTTATCTCATCTTTGTTTTTTTAAGTAAAGTGTACCACACTCAAGCTCTTTGCTAGAGCAAGAGAAAAGCACTTTACTTTCGCTATGACTTAACAGCCTCCGTTACCCATTCCATGTTGCCTTGTAGACACATGAAGCCTAGAATAAAATGTCGCTTTCTAAGGGAATTGAACCCATCACCCTCACGCGCTATCCGTTGCATACTGAGAGGTCATAATGGTCCCAGTTATATACGCTTAGGTTGCATCCCAATTTGTTTCATAGCTTAAAAATACCATAAGGATTGCACTTGAAGCTAAAACAATTTATAATGTTACTGTGTAGGTTAATTGATGACTTTAAAGTAATCTCCTGGTATCATTGTGTCCTAACTGTGCTAAACTTTAGATTGATATAAATCACTGTCACCCTTGTTAAAAGGTTAAAAAGAGTCTTTCGTCACTAAATTTAGTGAGTTGGGCTGTTCTTGTTGGAACGCTATTTTTACAACTTTTACTGGTACATAGTGTGACTACTAGGTAACAATTACTTCCTAAAACTACACTATTTTTTTCTTCTAAATGAATGTTAAAAAAAAAAAAACATTGAAAAATGTACTGTCTTATTCAACATAATTCTTGAATTACATCATATACACAATAGCTAGGTATTTGGCAAGTCATACCTTTGTATGCATGAAATGAACGTCGCTGCGATCACAATACTGTTCCTCGAAATATTACTTGTTTAGATAGTGAATCATGTAATTTTTCTTTGTTCTGTAACTATTCGCGATGTAACTTTCACCCTTGCCGCCTCATTCAAGATCTATTGGGATAATAACCGTTTATGATGTCCGAATAAAAGCGAAACGTGTCCCAAACAAGGTGCACAGTCGTTTCCCCATAATTATTTCGGCTTTTGTTCTTATAGTTCAAATGAAAATGTATTCCGCCAACAAAGACAATGATTGTTTGAATAAGTTTAGTGGAAGTGGGCGAAAGGGATAAGGTATTGAAATGACAGTCAAGATAGAGTGAGACAGAGAGATAGACATACATAGAGACATAGAAAGAGCCAGAGAGACAAAGAGAAAGATAGAAACAAACAAAAAGATAGAGACAGACAGACAGACAGACAAAGAGAAAAGTACAGAGAGACATAGAGAAAAAATTGCGGAAGCAAAATAAATGAAAATAAGATAGCAATAAAGAGAAATACATAGAGAGCAAGACAGGAGAGAACGATAGATAGGTTAGTATTACTAGGGAGAAGGATTGTGTGTTTGTGCGTTCGTGAAAGAGAGAGAGTGTGTGTGTGTGTGTGTGAGAGAGAGAGAGAGAGAGAGAGAGAGAGAGAGACAGACAGACAGACAGACAGACAGACAGACAGACAGACAGAGAGAGACAGAGTGTGTGTGTGTGTGTGCGCGTGCGTGAAAAGAGAGAGAGAGAGAGAGAGAGAGAGAGAGAGAGTGTGTGTGTGTGTGTGTGTGTGAGCGAGAGAGTCCCCACTTAATTTTTTGTCTCTACATTAACCTGTAAACCTTAAGCAGAAGACAGTACGTGATGTTTGAACTGAGAGTACTATTAGGGCTTTTTGGTTCAAGTTTGACGACCCTGGCCCAGTTTCAGTTGAGTTGCTTAAGGATCAACGTCAGCACTACATTAGTACATACTATACTCAGGACATAGGGAGACCAACGTTTTTTTTTCTCCTTTTTAGAGCGAGGGAGAGAGTTCTCATAGGTTCCCCTGGAGGGTCCTATACGGCGGTGGGCCCCAAGACTGACGTCTGACAGTTTTATGTGCTATCACACACGAGACAGGGCGGGGATACCATGACTCCTGTCTTAGTCAGTCACATTATACTAACACCGACCCAACCAGGTTTGAGACCGACGATTTAGCACTTTTCGAGACTTACAATATTTCCTAAACGCTCATTTTTTTGTAAACTGTAAAATAGTTTGTGTTAAAGAAAATGAAGGTTAAATAATCCCATAAAACAACTAGAAAACTGTGTTTTTGGGTTTGTTGTTGTTATTGCTATTGTATCTATTGTTGTTCTTACTTTGTTGTTGTTTGTTGTTGTTGTTGTTGTTGTTGTTGTTGTTGTTGTTGTTGTTGTTGTTGTTGTTGTTGTTGTTGTTGTTGTTGTTGCTGTTGAACTGAGATGGTAATTTAATAGATAAAAACAAATCTTACAGAGCATACGCAAAAAAGGGAGACAAAAAATGCAACAATTTTGTGTTGACCTGTACTCACCATCCCTTCACTGTTGGACATTCCGCTCTGGGGCTGGCCTTGAGTCCCGCTGTCCGAAACTGGCTTTGCGGAACCAGTGGTGATCAGGTATGTCCAAGCAGTGACCATCAGGATAGCTGTGATTCCCGGTAAGGTGGCCCGGTGTCTTTTGTATGCTCTTCTCTCCATAGTCAACACAATATAATGTCCCAAAAATGTTGAATTCACCAGGTTAAACTTAAAGAACAGTTCCAAAACTCAGAACCTAAAAATCTGAAAAGTGAAGAAAAGTTAAAGTGAATACTGGGCAGATCTCTCTACCTTTACCCAAAAACCGATGTAAGTGACATTTAAAAAATGATTTTATGGCGGAAAAGTTTTCTATCACATCACGTCGCACAAGTTCGTCCTAGAAAGCTTTATAAGTAAACAGTTTAAATGATTTACACTGGAATAACATTGGACATCTACAGTGTCAAATACTGTGTGGGTCTGGACCATACATTTAACAAACTAATCTGGCCGCCCGTACCCATATTGAGTCAAGGTTTAAAGATGACCAGCATATTTTTGAGTCATTATTATTATATTCGAGTCAGTGTCATTATGAGACGCGCGCTTTGTTGGGCGCACGCTGGTAGGGGCGTAGAAAATATACGGACCCTGATCTTTTATTGTCACAACAAAACGCATACATTCAGAAGGTGACAATGCGGTTTTTTTCTTCTCTCCTGTTGAAAATCGATTTTTAATTTGATCACGGCTATAAAAACTAATTCTTACATTTTTGTGGGGCATTGTTAGGTGACAGAATTGTCGTCCGACAAAAATACTTTTGCCAACTTATTTCGTTTTCCTTTCTTATTGACAAAGTCTCTGATTGTAAAAATAGAACCAGGAATGATTCTTTATTTGACAATTTCACATTCTTGTTTTGTTGTTTTTTAGTGTGTGTGGTTTTATGTTTTGTTTTAATGCAGATGTACATACTGACTTACTATTTTTCAAAAGAAAATGAAGAAGATAAACCAAAGGTTTGTAGAGGTGCTGTGTGATTTAAAAAATTATAATTATTTGTAAAAAAAAACAAAAAAAAACATAGCCTAATTTGTTGTCTTTGCCCTGGCACCTGGCACTGCTGCTTCTACAAACTTTCTGTGGCCCTTAATTTTTCTCTCCATCCGTAACAAAGGTAAACAATTCCACCTTAAGATCCATGCAAATTGGTTTTTCGTCGTCATAAAAATGCTTTGTTTGGCCTACCCATCTCCAAAAAAAGTTTTGTTCTGTCAACAAACGATAACTTATGATCGCTATTTTTTCACGTTTTAATAGGTAAAATGGAACTAATACGAGGCTTAGTCAGTCAGGTGCGTAACTAATTTTTATAGGGGCCCGTGTTTTTGTCAGAAGTTAATTTTCCTTTTTTCCCGAAAATAACTTTTACGATCTGTATGTTTTACAAGGATATTATTTAGATTAAAACCTACACAAGAAAAAGCATATCACAATGGATAATTATATAAATATTTGTAGTAGAGGGAATATGATTCACACAAAAAGTTAAAAAGACATGGTTGTATAATGCTAAAAAACTGGAAGTGTTAAAGAAGTTTATTTGTAGGTGGGCGCTACCCCGGGGTAGAACATCGGCTTCTCACGCAAGAGGTCTGTGGTTCGAGCCCCGCTCTGACGACTTCGTCCACTACTGGTTGGGTTGGTGTCAGTTTAATGTGACCGGGTGACACAAATTTGTGGTGTCTCGGCACTGGCTCTGTGTGGTAGAACATTAAATTGTCAAACGTAGGTTTTGGGACCTGTCCTCATTATAGCGTATATATTGCAAACTGTTAACGCTTAGCAGCTACAACAAGAGTTCATTTTGTATAAATTATTCTTCAGTTTGCACACGTTTCTACAAGAAGACTAGAACTGGCGCAGCGGTTGGCATGACTCACTCACCTGTGGGCGCTGTTGCTTGGCGAGCAGCTTAAGGCTGGTGTAGAACTCACGACTTTCACACAAGTGACTCCTCGTGATATCTAAATGGTTGTAACTTGACAGAGATAAAATAAATTATAATGTGGACCATCAGGTCCAACCGACGCGCGACTGGGCAGTTACTGGACAGACATGTTGAAACTTGCCAGAGCAGTCTGAATCTTCACACTGGCGGAATCTCTTTATAGCTGTCGCAAAGGACTCCCTTGGCCTTTATAATGAATGTCTTGAATACTAAATCAATGTAAACAAAAGTAGACTGTCATGTCGATCTTGTCTTGGTGCCTATTTATCACCTCTCTCTTTGACTCTCTACTTTCTATCTCTCTGTCATCACTCTCTATCCTCCTCTCTCTCTCTCTCTCTCTCTCTCTCTCTCTCTGTATTTCTCTCACTTAATCTCTTTCTTCCGTGTTAACTAACTGAGGAAATGACATAGGGTGGCTAATCTCTGGAACTTTGATTGCAGATCGAATTATTTTGATACCATCTGCAAGTTTTATATAAGGCAACAAGCTGGAGATAGTCCAGGCACTGTCAGATCATTATGAAAACAGAACGTGTCTTCCAAAAGTCGGTTCCTTTGACATGACGGAGTTTCACAACGCTCTCCTACTGTAAGTGGGTGACACATTTGGCCACTGTTTGGCGATGTTTGGTGCCATTTCATCAAAGTCTATCAAAAACCAATTAGAACGAGGAAATAGCTTGTTTTCTGTAGCGCCAATCCCAATAACATAACGATATTATCCGCCTACAGTTATTGTTTTTTCAAAGATCTGTCCGGATTTGTCTTTCTCCGAGTCAACCCCCACCTTGATATAGGCTATTTTGATAGGATCCAAGTTTTTTTATTTTAGAATTCGTGTCAATCAGTGAACAAAGGCGAAATTTAATGAACATTTCGGCTCACAGCGTAAATGACAATGACGTCAGAATGTTGACTTCTAGCAACAGCCCTGTTGGTGTGAAGACTGATATAAATCTCTGGGTGTAAACTATGATATTCCCGTTCGCAGCAGGCAATTGTCATGTTGACCTTTAGACTGCTGCGACTTTCACTGAGGGGTCAATATCACCTCGCGTTCTAAACCCTGACATCATTCTGCTCAGTAAGGCCCGGAATGCGCGCAGGGGACGTCACCGCGACACCAAATTAGTTTGATTATGCGACACAGCACAGCCCCAGGACACTATAGCCTTGGTAAAGGTTTCAATTTGAAAGGTGTTTTAAGGTAACAGGCATTTAGTAAATGTTACGTAAATGTAGAGAGAGAGAGAGAGAGAAAGAGAGAGAGAGATAGAGACAGAGACATAGACAGAGAGACAGACAGAGACAGGCAGAGACAGAGAGAGAGACAGACAGACAGGCAGACAGACACACAGAGAGACAGACAGAGAGGGGGTGAGAGAGAGAGAGAGAGAGAGAAAAGAGAGAGTTGAAAATAAAATACAAGACCTACAAAAAGTGCCTTGCGTTTACTGCAGTGAGCAGAAATAGTGTGGCAGTCAGAAGCTGATAAACAGCAACGGCGTATTACATTAAACATTAATAATATCTGTCACAAGGATAAGTTCACCAACAAATAAAACTAAAGAATAATTTCTAACGTCATTATTTTTGCTTTCACGATAAGGTTTGCACACCGCTACACAGGGTCATATCATTGAGAAGATACCGGTTTCTGGAAAAACAAGGTAGGTATTGGTAAAAATCTGCTTTCTCTTCTTTTGATGTATTGACCATCTGCCTCAAATGACTTGACTTCAGTTCGTCTACAGCTTTCCTGATTGACCATGACACTCGCATTTCAATAATTTTACTTCCTACTATAGAATATTTTTAGAACAAGGAGAAGTTGAACTGGGACAGAACTGTGATTCTTCTCACCAAATGCAACATTGAACAAGAGATCGAACGTGAAGCTTAGCTGCCTAGATATAATCTCTGATAACTACTCTTTGACCACTAGGTTTGCTAAATATCCATTTAACACGGACTACCTGAGAATCGAAATCGAACCCTCCTCTTTCGAGTCCCAGAGCACTATTGCCTGTGTTAACTTGCGCCTAACGGTGTACCTGTTTGAATAAACTGGCTAGCTGTCGACTATATCTCTGATTACTATTATGTCTACAAGGTTCATCAGATAATCCTAAACAGGGAAGCAGTTACCTGATGATAATCGAATCTCGAATCTTTTGCTTTCCACCTTGGGACAGTACAAACTGTGCTCATAATTGGCAACCAGCTCTCGACCTGTTGAAGTAATGTGTAGCTTGGGCCCAGTCCTGCCCACTGATTACTACGACATCTTTTAAGTCTGCTGATGGAAAATAAGGCACCAGGTGAGAATCGAGCCTCCTACTCTCTAGTTAAGAGTTATACGGACTGCACTAGTTGGAGCCCACCCGTCTATCTGTTGGAATACTATGGACTTGAGTCTAATTGAAAATTTATTTATGTCTTCGGCAATGGGGACAACCACATATTTCTGTGGAAAACTTTCCATTCTCGTAACATTTTTGTGAGGATTGAAGTCGAGGATTTTTCTTGTAACAAAACCTTTTCCAGTGTCGGTTTGAGGCTTGACCGTGTCGGGCTCGCGTCACGTCTTTGCATTGACAGCGCCATCAAGGATCTTGAAAAGGAGGGTGTCGGTGAGTCTACAGGTTTTTGCGACGCGGTTGCAGTAGGGAGCTGAGCATGCCACCCACACTGCCGTGATATTTTTCTTTTTGTATTAACCCAAAATCGTAGCTGAAAACTCTATATCGAATTCAGTATTATGTTTTTATTGCACAAATGAAGTCTTAAAAATAACATGGAACGAAAAATTTGCATCTTTAAACAGCGTGGCGGAATATTTCCTTTGAAACGCAGAATAATTCTTGACGCAGAGGGAATTTTCATGTAAAGTGGAAGAGTACTTGCCTTGTAGCGCGGAGGGACATTCTTTTTTAATCGTAGAGTGGATAGATATTTCCTTTTCGCGCAAAATAGTTCGTGGCGGGAAATAATTTGCTTGAAAACTTTCTTTACCGTAAGCGTACATTTTGAATATAAACTTTCTGATCCCATTATAACCCATCCACTACACCTCATAGTCTCATACTGGACCTGCTAGTGTATACAAAATCTAAAAATAGTAATTACGTACAGACTTTTTATGAAATGTGTTTTAGCTTGTTGACAGCTGTAGGTCCGAGGTGATCTACGGTCGCACACGGAAGGCTGTGGGTTCGATCCCTGCTCAACACTTCATTCTTTTTCTGTGCTATTTGGGCTGGTATTAGAAGGGCCTAAAATGTCACCAACTAAGTCATGATTACTTTCATTTGGAATCCCGTCGCCGTAGCAAATCTTCTTTGATAACACCAGTTTAGTGTGATCGGCTAAGACAGGAGTCGTGGTATCAACGTCCTGTCTCGTTTGTGGCAGCGCATAGAATTGTCAGACTTCAATCTTGGGGCCTGTCTACAATATAGCCTATAAATATTATAGTGCTGATGTTGGACGTTAAACCAACTCAACTCAACTCAACTCAACTCTTTGATAGCACAGGAGAAGCTGATTTCTTTCTCTGAGCACTGTTTTTTTTATTTACTTTCTAAACATGCTGATACAGCAAAAACATTATATTCAAAATAATGTATTTTCATATCCGAATTTCTTGACGACATGTGTCACATTTGACCTGCAACACCTCAAGGTAATTTTAAAGACATTTTTAAGTTTTAGAATGTCGCCTTCAGGGTAAATTAATGAATTAGTGTTCTTTTCAGCAAATAGTTTTATTTTATGGACTGCTTGACATGTGTAACCGACAAATTCGAAGGTATCCCGCCCTTAAGCCCCGTCTGCGTTATAGTAGACTTTACAAGCTTTGAAATAAACACTCCAATAACGGTTGAACAAATCAGGTCATTTAGGTATGCAGGCTTATTGGCTCCGCAGGTCTAGCGTAGAGCTATGGTGGCTTATTGGCTCCGCATGTCTAGGTCTAGGGTAGAGCTATGGTTGCTTATTGGCTCCGTAGATCTAGGGTAAACTTGTGGTGGCTTATTGGCTCCGTAGATCTAGGGTAAACTTATAGTGGCTTATTGACTCCCCAGATCTAGGGTAAACCTATGGTGGCTTATTGGCTCCGTATATCTAGGTGTAGGGTAAACATATGGTGGCTTATTGGCTTCGTATATCTAGATCTGGGGTAAACCTATCGTGGCTTATTGGCTTCGTATATCTAGATCTAGGGTAAACCTATCGTGGCTTATTGGCTTCGTATATCTAGATCTAGGGTGAACCTATCGTGGCTTATTGGCTTCGCAGATCTAGGGTAAACCTAATATTATTATAGTGGCTTATTTGCTTTGCAGATATAGGGTAAACCTATGGTGGCTTATTGGCTTTGCAGATATAGGGTAAACCTATGGTGGCTTATTGGCTCCGTAGATCTAGGGTAAACCTATGGTGGCTTATTGGCTCCGCAGATCTAGGGTAAACCTATGGTGGCTTATTGGCTCCGCAGAATGATCTAGGGTAAACCTATGGTGGCTTATTGGCTCCGCAGATCTAGGGTAAACCTATGGTGGCTTATTGGCTCCGCAGGTCTAGGGTAAACTTATGGTGGCTTATTGGCTCCGCAGATCTAGGGTAGAGCTATGGTCGGACATCGATGCAGACTCCATTACGGTTTCCACTATGAGTCATGTTATCGCAAATTGTCTAATGCTTCGTTACTGAGAAAGGACGTTAAAAACCCTGGTCTTATATTTGCCTCTTTGACATGTGAAATTTAAATCTGGAAAACTAAATATAATGACGCTGCAAAAAAATGTGTGAACAAGACACAAACAAACAAGACAAACATGCGAACAATTCGAAACAAAACAACAAAAAAGCAGAAATAATAAAGTAAGCTCAAGGATTTCCTACAACTTTTATATAGAAGAATCATGAATAATTATAATCAATTTGTAGCTGTTGTTTTGTTTTGCATTTGTTTGTTGCTTTTAATGTTTTTTGTGTTTTGTTATGTTGTGTTTGTTTGTTTTTGTTGTTGTTATTCTTGTTGTTGTTTTCAATGAGTGCTTTATATCTGTCAGAAAATTCTTTATTGTTCGTATTTAAAATAATAACACAACCATAAATAGCTAAGCTTGAATTGTAAAATCATTATGTAGGGAAGTCGTGCTCCGTATTTAGTTAGCTTGATAAACCAAAAAAAATGCGCTGCAGTGATAAATAGCGAGCTCCTCTATGCGCATGTGCCAATTACAAGCAGCGACGTATACGTAATATTTGGATCAACACAACACACCTGGAGAGGGGGGGGGGGGGGGGGGGGGGGGGGGGGGGGGGGGATTGACTCGAGTGATAGAGCCTTAGTCTTCCAATTGGCCAAAAATGTGTTTGTCAAAATCCGGTCCCTACTGGTTGGGTCGGTGTTAGTATACTGTGACCGCCTGTCTCATGTGTGGCAGCCCATGAAATTGTCAGACGTCAGTCTTTAAGCCCATCCACAATATAGCATGTACAATGCTGAAGTTGGGGGCTTAACAACAAACAAACAAACGGACCGATGAGTACTGTTGGATCACCACAACACACCTGATGACGCATCATGTTAGTGCACGTAGGTCAGGATGCGTTATGTGAAATATTTACTTCCTTATTAGGAAGAAAGAGGAACATATTATGGTTGGTAGAGTATTGAAGTGGTGTGTAAGAAAAAGAAAAAGAGAAAAAAAAGGGGGGGGAGTGTCAAAGAGAAAATGGAGGGGTAAATTTAAACAGTTTGAAAATAAGTAATTATAAATGTCCACAATTAGCAAAGTTATACTAGAGGGAGGGAGGGAGGGAGAGAAGAGAGAGAAATAAGTAATTATAAATGTCCACAATTAGCAAAGTTATACTAGAGGGAGGGAGGGAGAGAAGAGAGAGAAATAAGTAATTATAAATGTCCACAATTAGCAAATGAAACAGATAGATAGCGGGGGTGGTAGATAGAAGAGACAAAAAGGAATAGAGGGGTGGGGAGAGAATAGAGACAGAGAGAGTGAAAGAGAGAAAGAGAGAGAGAGAGAGAGAGAGAGAGAGAGAGAGAGGGAGGGAGAGAAAGACATGGGGTAAGAGAAAAAGAATTTCGAATATGTGATGTACTGTCCTGGGAATAGTGCATGATTTAGAAGCATTGGAATTTGTAGCGTGAAAACTTCAATAAATTTGTGTTTTTTTATTGGTCTGTCAACATTCTTTGTCAGAAGCAATGCTATGGCATGGGCATGGGCATACATTTATACAACTCCGACATACTGCCACACTTATACAAAGCGGGTATACCAGGGTATCAGCTTCAGTCAGTCGATCAGATTGTACTGACACCGATCTTAACAAGTCGACCGTAATTAATCTCGAACCTATGACCTTCTGATAAAAATTCGCTCGTTCTACCTACTGTTTTTCGTAGCCACCTTCCTTAATATTAAGTCGAAAATCTCTACTCTCTTTACTCTCTCTACTCACTCAATCTAATCTCTCTCTACTCTCTCTCTAATCTCTACTCTCTCTCTCTATTCTCTATCTACTCACACTACGCTCTCTCTCTCTACTTTCTCTCTACTCTCTTCACTCTCTCTACTCTCTCTACTCTCTCTCTGCTCTCTTCACTCTCTCTACTCTCTCTA
The DNA here is from genome assembly GCA_003991915.1 of Elysia chlorotica. Classification (NCBI taxonomy): domain Eukaryota; kingdom Metazoa; phylum Mollusca; class Gastropoda; family Plakobranchidae; genus Elysia; species Elysia chlorotica. Next base: position 11,889 of record RQTK01001249.1, read on the forward strand.
CTCTCTCTCTCTACTCTCTCTCTATTCTCTCTCTCTACTCTATGGCACAGTCGTTGTAGAAGCATATACAAATGTCAGACGTTAGGTTTGGGGCCCGTCATAAGATAGCCTAGTTACTGACGGGGGACGTTAAGATGCCTATCAACCAACCAGACAACCAACATTGTCATGATTATATATTAAAAAAAACAAGCTATCAACAGATCGAAATATATACACTATTTAACCTAAAAAATTGTTGTTTTTTTTTTTATAATCTTTACTACACATTTTGATTTGTTTAGCACTAACAAGAAGATATCTGCGTTGTTGTTGTTGTTGTTGTTGTTGTTGTTGTTGTTGTTGTTGTTGTTGTTGTTGTTGTGTTGTTGTTCTTGTTCTTGTTGTTTTAATCTATATTGCGATAGATTCTTGTTATTCTTCGGTCATGACATTAAAAGGGAGTGAAGCATTCTTCGAGAAGGTCGAAGAATGTTTTCTTGATGTTATTCACCACATCCCTATCTATTCTTCCCACCCAGCAACAAGCTTTATAAATTCATAAATAAGTACACAATAAAACTAAACTACAGCTGCATGAGTAAGGTTAAGCAAATTATAAATACACATAACAAATCAATCATGATTAGGCAACACAAAGAATTCTAGGAAACGAGACTACGCAATTGCAGGGATAAAAATAACGTGCCCATTGGGCGGCAGGAGTTGTCTACAACGCAACAGTGCAACGACATGACAACAAGGAAATTGATACACATATTGGACTCACAGAAAACCAGTTCCAAACTAGATTTAACCAACATAAATGTAATTTTAGATTAAAGAACAATAGATTAGAGACGACCCTCAGTAAGCACATGTGGAAATTAAAAGAAAACAATATAAATTACCACGTATATTGGCATATTCTTAAAAAAGCTAAGTCCAATTTATTTTTCCGTCGTGCGCACTTTTAATTTTTACGAAAATTAACAAAAACAAACCTTAATATCTATCTATCTATACGTATGTCTATGTATCTGTCCATCTGTCTATCTGTTTATCTATCCATCATATTATTATTCAGCGAGCTATTTATCTTTGTATCTTCATTTCATTCTATGTATCTATATATGAACGTGTTATCCATCCATCCATCCATCCATCCATCCATCCTTCCATCCGCCCATCTATTCATTTATCTATCTATCTATCTATCTATCTATCTATCTATCTATCTATCTATCTATCTATCTATCTATCTATCTATCTATCTATCTATCTATCTAGCTAGCTAGCTAGCTATCTATTTATCTATCTATGCGTACGTCTATGTATATGTCCATCTGTCTATGTTTGTCTATCCATCATATAATTATTGATCTAGTTATTTATCTTTGTATCTTCATTTCATTCTATGTATCTATGTAAGTATGTGTTATCTATCTATCCATCCATCCATTCACCCATCCATCTATTCAACTATCTATCTATCTATCTATCTATCTATCTATCTATCTATCTATCTATCTATCTATCTATCTATCTATCTATCTATCTATCTATCTATCTATCTATCTATCTATCTATCTATCTATCTATCTATCAACTTTTTATTCCTAGCCATTTATGTTTTTCGACATCTCCATCAGGACTCCGAAGAGCAGCGACCCTCTGTTGCACTCCTGAGCAGAGTAGGAACAACGATGCAGATCAATGCTATAAACAACTGTGTAAGAGACGCATCGCCCCAAGAGACAATCATTCTATAGGGCTATAGGATAACAGGGCTATAGGGCCTGAGGGCTATAGGACAAAAGGGTTATAGAGGTCTAGATTTTGAGGGATGGATGATACGCCATTTAGACTTGATGATATTAACAATAAATGGCAGTGAAATGGCAAACAATACTTGCAAAATATAGTTGCGCTGTGATAGGTGAATTGGTGGAAACAAAGATGTAATAATCCGGCGCAGAGAGGAATGGTAAGAGGGATGGAGAGATTGAGAGAGGAAAGGGAGGGCACACCGAAAGAGAAAGAAAGAGAAAGAAAGACAGTGAGACAAATTGAGAGAGACAGAGAGAGAAAGGGAGAGAGAAAGAGAGAGGTTGGCTAAGTGTCATTGAACATACAAATGGGAAATGAGGAAAAAAAGAGACACATAGTTTTTTAGGGAGAGAAATAAAATTGATTGACTGAGAACATACAACAAAATAGAACGTTAGGAGGACATAAGACGGAAAAGAAGAGACAGAGACATGAAACAAAGAAAGAGAAGCAGACAGAGATAGGTAGACGTACATTGTGGAAAAGTGCGTGGGAGAGAAACATCGAGAAAGAGAGAGAGATAGATAGAGAGAGAGAGAAACAGAGAGAGCGAGAAAGAAAAAGAGAGAGAGAGAGAAAGAGAGAGAGAGAAAGAGAGAGAGAAAGAGAGAGAGAGAGAGAGAGAGAGAGAGAGAGAGAAGG
>RQTK01001249.1:21737-41274 GCA_003991915.1 Elysia chlorotica
TATCTATCTATCTATCTATCTATCTATCTATCTATCTATCTATCTATCTATCTATCTATCTATCTATCTATCTATCTATCTATCTATCTATCTATCTATCTATCTATCTATCCATCTATCTATCTATCAATATTATACATCTTTCAATCTCCATTTCTTATTTATCTCTTTTCTCTCTCTTTCTGTATTTTTATGTCTTGCAATATGCCTTTCCATTTCTGTCTTTCCTCTTTCTAGCTATATGTCTATCTATCTAATCTATCTATCCTTGTAGCTCTCCAATTCTCTCTCTCTTTCTCTCTCTCTTTCTCTCTCTCTCTCTCTCTCTCTCTCTCTCTCTTTCTCACTCTCTCTCTCTCTCTCTTTCTCTCTGGCTGTCTATAAATGTGTCCGTTTCTTTGGTCTTCCGTATGACTTTGTAAATGTTAAAAACCACATAATAAAACATTCTGAAAATACAGACATTAAATTTACGGACAAATGCTAAAAGTACTTTAAAAAAAACGATACCAGCTATAAGTAAAGAAGCAATAATAACAAAAATAAAAATAGAACAACAAGAACCAACAACAACAGTAGCAACAGCAGCAACATCCACTGAAAAAAATGTTTTAAAACACACGGCAGTAAGCTAGTACAGGATAAATTATGAGTTGCTCGGATGTCAGATTTCATGATGTTTTCATAACGGAAAGTGGATATGGAGGGAATAGGTAAAATTATGCTCGTAACATTTCCAGCTTACTGTCTCAAAGGTTGACTCTTTTTCGTATGAAGATGTCTGAGGTTGTTTTTTTTTCCCCCGTTTTTCCAGTTTTGTTGCTGGTGGTGGTGGTGGTTGCGGTGGCGGCGGTGGTGGTGTTGCTTCTGCTGCTGTTGCTGTTGTTACTGTTGTTCTTACTATGGTTTTTGTTGTTATACCCTATGTTTATCGAAAGCTCTATTAATAAGATGTATAGCGCGTATATAGAAATCTCTCTCTCTCTCACTCTCTCTCTCTTTCTCTTTCTTCCTTTCTCTTTGTAGAGAGATCCCCCGGTAGCCCCGGGATAGAACACTGGCTTTCGACGCAGAAGGTCCGTGATTTTACTAGCCCTGGCGATTTCGCTTCCTACTGCTAGGTCGGTGCCAGTTTAATGTGACCGGGTGAGACAAGAGTCATGATATCTCCGCACTGTCTCGTGTGTGGCAGCACATAAAATTGTCAGACGTCAGTCTTTGGCCCCGACCACAATATAGCCAATATATTGCTGACAATGGGCGTTAAATCAATAAACTACAACTTTTTCTTTGTTTCTATAGTTTTATTGTCTTTTGAAATTACCTACACTACTTAGACTTTAGTAGTTTTTGCTGGGAATGAGACAGGAGTCATGATATCTCCGCTCTGTCTCGTGTGTGGCAGCACATAAAATTGTCAGACGTCAGTCTTGGGCCCGACCACAATATAGCCTATATAGTGCTGATGTTGGACGTTAAATCAATAAACTACAACTTTTTCTTTGTTTCTATAGTTTTATTGTCTTTTGAAATTACCTACACTACTTAGACTTTAGTAGTTTTTGCTGGGATTATTTTTTAGAGAAGGATGTTTTTGCTTTTTTTTTTTGGTTGGCTTGGGTTGTGTTTTTGTTGTTTTTGTTGTTTTTGTTGTTTTGTGTTTTCGTGAAAAAGAGGTAATTTTCTATGTGAATTTAGCCAATTCGCGTGTTTCTGTCTGTGGTGTATGTTAAGCATTAGGGAAAGTAATTACAAAGAGTAATTAGATTTAGTCGGCCGACATTTTATGAATATGCATACTAGTGTCGAGAGTCAAAATCTATTTCCTCTTTGTAATTAGAACCCTGGGTGTGTGGTTTCGTTTACCCTTCGTTGTGAAGAATTAATGGGAGGTTTCGCTTGTTTCGTTCTTTGCTCCTCTGTCTGTCTGTTTGTCTGTCTGTCTGTTTGTCTGTCTGTCTCTCTCTTTCTGTCTCTGTCTCTCTCTCTCTCTCTCTCTCTCTCTCTCTCTCTCTCTCTCTCTCTCTCTCTCTCTCTCTCTCTCTCTCTCTCTCTCTCTCTCTCTCTCTCTCTCTCTCTTTCTTTCTCTCTCTCCTTCGTCCGTCTGCACATACGTACCTATTTCATTTTTATCGTTTTATCCTATTTCTTTCTCACTATCTTTCAAAATCAAATAACCAAGTCTTTTCTTTAATACAAGTAAAACATAAATGAAATTTAAACAAAACAGCACGTGTACTTTGTAAATAATCACAAAAAGTTGAATAAACTTGTATACATTGAAAAGACAAAAAATGTGCCTATTCCCCAAAACTTCTGACACCTCTCGGCTTATCTGTTGGGGTTCGGTGTCAATATAAAATGTTATTTTCAAAACTAATATACCATGATAAAAACTAAAAAGGTGAAAAAAAGCAGAAATGCTAATAAATCTGAGTACGAAGTTTTCTTAGTACAGGTAACACTCGGGTAAAGCGAGGCTGCCAACCCAAGCAGCCTTCAAAACGAACATTATCAGCTCAAATTCAAAAATTGCATCACCGTATCAAACTCAAGTTTTCCAAAACGTGAAGGCCAGGGTACCTGCTCAGCCTACACTGCAACATGATCTAACTGTTCCTATTAATGTTATGATATAGTTTAGTTGTGTTCTAAATGCAATAATTATTGTTTGTCTATTTGGGGGACTTTGCTTGATGTTTTTGGAAGCCTCACAAGACACAGTATGGAACCAAGAAAAAAAATGTTTTATTGCAAATTTTAAAAGAACTGATAGTAAGAGAGATTTTTGAATTTTTCACCTATTAGCCACCTAGCTTAACGATGTAAACAGTTATATTACTCAGTGCGCGCTATTTATGGTATTATTAGATAATTGATAAAAGATTTTTCGTTTTGGTTTTGTTAGAAAAAGGAGTTGTGCATCGCAATAGGATGTTCAATAACCTTCCTTACTCCGCCTCTTAATCATATTTTTATTTTATTGTCCACTTACATGTATTGCCTGTTATTTTAAGAAGCCAAGATAAAAACCATACACAAATCCGCTTTTTTAGCGTCAGGTTGAAAGCTCTGGCTAAGGTAAGCGTTGAAAACGCAAAAATGAATCTCAAACCCTGCAGTTAATGATTCTTCGGAAAAACCCTATCCTCCAGCAGATTCCCTACCTTGCTGTTTAAGTTTCTTTAGCCATAAAAATTGAATTAATGGTAGGCTCACGGATGCTCGTAACATGGAAGTGAGGTTTTCACAGCATGAATGCAAAAATGGGATAATGTACGTTTGAGCCATGTACATAATTTGGGTTTGATGTGTGTGAGTCGAATTTCAAATAATTTTTTTGTAATATTCTATTGCTGGTTTTAAAGTTGGCCTATAACAATAAACAGTGGGAAAATTGTAGCAGCAGCAGCAGCAGCAGCAGCAGTAGCAGCAGCAGCAGCAGTAGTAGTAGTAGTAGTAGTAGTAGTAGTAGTAGTAGTAGTAGTAGTAGTAGTAGTAGTAGTAGTAGTAGTAGTAGTAGTAGTAGTAGTAGTAGTAGTAGTAGTAGTAGTAGTAGTAGTAGTAGTAGTAGTAGTAGTGTGTGTAGTGGTGGTGGTGGTAGCAGTAGCAGTAGTGATAGCAGTGGTAGATATAAAGGTAGCAGCAGAAGCAGCAGTGGTAAGATTATTTAAAAAAGTAAAATTAAGAGTGGTATTATTGCTGTCCTCTAAGTAATAAACAATGTTTTACACAATCACTACAATGAAAGTGCACAAACTTTACTCCCTTTTGGACGTCTCAAAGATTTAGAAATATAAATGATCAAGATAAACAGTATGATAAGATATTTTAGGTAGGGCCTAAACCAAGTAGCTGTACTGAGGTGAGTCCCACAAATATCATCTTTTTCTCACACCCATTTTCAAAAAAAGTAACACTTGTGGTATATCAGAACTTACGAAAAACATAATAATTCTGGGTTTTTTCTTCATGTTTTTAAAAAAGTATGCTCTTAGATGGCTCATCTGTTTTTAGATATTTCATTATTTAGAAAGCAAAAAAAAACCCATTAAAACAGTGAAATGTACCTAAGCAAAATCATTAAACAACAACATCAACACCTGAAAAAAAAAGAAAACAATTAAAATAACAACAATAACAAGAGCAACAAGAACAACAACAATAATAACATCTACAATAACAATTAAAACAATAACAAATACAACGACATATCACAACAATAACAACAACAATAACATCCACAAAATCACAACAGGAACAACAACATCAACAATATCCACAATAATAACAAAATGAAACGAAAACAGGACAAACTAAAACAAAAAACGAAAGATAACTAACAACACGAAAAAAATACCTGATTAAATGAGAAAACAAACCCATCAAAGGTTAAGTCCAGATCAAGAATCAACACATCCTTTGTCCTGATGTTTCAAAAAATATAAACATTTTGACCAGCGTTCCGTGACATAGATCTAGACCTGTAGACGGGCCAGACCGGCACACTGTGGCACTAGAAGATGCTCAAGATAGCGGCGGGTGAGTGAAACTCGTGTGATTATATATACGCTAGAGGGTTCTACCTCTGCTGCCCGACAGAACCATTAGCCCCAGCCTCTGCGGGATTTCCCCCTCACAGCTCGCCGGAGCACTCCCGTTCATTATTGATGGAGCACCAGACGATACGCGCTAAACTTGGCCGACCGACAAATTTACTCCCACTTTAGACTAGAGCTGCATCACGGTATACAGTAAGTTTAAATAAAGAAATATAACTCTAGCCTTGGCAAAGCTTTCTGCGGTAGTGTGCGGTCATCTCCCTTTACTTTTGTTTGTTTTTTTTTTTTAAACTGTTAGCTTGTTTCTTTCTTAACACCCGTTGTCACGAACTGGGCTATATCGCGGACTTGAATATGACAATTTAATTAACCTAGTATAGTAAGACAGTGAAAAAACTGATGGGATGTCAGGGACGTAAGTTCAACGCCACGTTCACTTACAATTTGTCGTGAACCTTCTTGTTCTCATATTTTCAGGTGAGCTAGTCGTAAGTTCAACCAATACGTTTCACTTGCGACTCCAAGACTTTGGTCTCAGCCGGTGACATTATGCCGTCGCAGTCTGTAGGAACAAGGCGGCTTAAGCAGGCATCGGACGAGGGTCCTCTCGAGTATAAGTCGTGCATTCTACCGTTGAGCCACCTGTATATTATGATTGAGCCATAGGATTTTTGTTGGCAAGGAAACAACAGACCTCCCAGAATGCTACTCTCTGCTTGGGCTGTACTAACAGACCAATTGCGCCATTGCCCTACAGAATCTATTTTTACCAATCAAATCAATTTGGTCTCCACATAGAGGTTTAAATTTGCACTTTGCATATTAATTTAATTTTCCTTTCTATGCAGTTATAAAAATTTAAGGAATGAAAATACTCCTGTGAGGAGAAAACCTAAAAAAGGGCAAAAACAAAAAAAACTACAATAACCACAACAGGGAGAACAACAACAACAACAACAACAACAACAACAACAACAACAACAACAACGATAGGAATAACAACAACAAAAATAACAACAACAACGAGGATAGCAAAAACAATAACAACAAAAAGAATCCCAAAAAGACAAACATGCATAAAAATCAGCAAACTAAAAACGTGACAGACAAGGCATCAATGCATACTCAAATTTGATTTATTGGTAATTCGCAGTCTTCTAAAAAAAGAAGAAAAAAAGCAGAAAAATCGTTGACAGCTAAGTTAAAACTCATACTTCTAAAACTTTCAATTCGTCAGTTTTTTAGTTGTGTTGATTGTCAAACCAAACATAATGATTTCACAATTGATTTTGACTTTGCAGTTTTTTTTCTTTAATTTTTGTAAAGTTTGTTTGCCTTTCATATATTATTTAAACCTTAAAATTTACGGTATGTATCAACATTTCACGCTTTTGTATAGCTATTCAAAAATAATTAATAATCGGGTTATTTATTGTAGTTTGATCTTGTAATATTAAACGCCTCTTTTGTTTACCATATTTGTGGTCGCGTATTATTTTGGTATGTCAAGGCTTGGTGCATTGCCGTAGTGCAAGGTTTCCGAAAACAACAGAAGGGCAAATCACCAAATTAGAAATGAAATTGGTGTCATAGTTAAACTGAGCTATATTATTTAACTTTTAGAGGCAATCAGTTGAGACAGTTTATACTGTTGCTGTGTAGGCCGAGAGGGCTGGAAATAGACAATGGTTTATTCTGTACAGACTATGCTAAAGGTTAACATTAAAATAAATCATTGTTGCCCTTGAGCGTAAAAATTAATGTGTTTTTTTCCCCATCAAATCAGTAACTTGTCCTTCCCTTTCCTGGCCTGATCTTTCGCCACCGGTGCATACTCTGGGTAGTACATAGACTTCTAAACCAGCAGGGCTGTCAGTTTAATGAGTAGCTCTTCTTCAAGCTATCTTTGTTTGGACAAGACTTTAGACAATAAATAGTTTACTTGCATACGGAATGAACGTTCACCAACAGTTCTTCAACTTTGCTGTAAGACTTTAGTCCTGTTCAACAAGCACAAACGTCGAAATATCATTTTGTATGAAATCATTATGACTTGTTCAGGTGGTGCACTTTATTTACCAGAATGTTTCACCGTTCTTACTCATCATCGGGCAAAATTGGTTGATCGGATAACTAACAACTCAAGCAGAGCACTGAGGTGAGCTGAGTTGGTTTGATGTCCAACGTCAGCACTCTATTGTGGACAGGCCCCAAGACTTACGTCTGACAATTTTATGTGCCGCCACACATGACTCGTGTCTCCACCTATCACGTCATACTGACACCGACCCGATCCGTTACAGGGGACCAAACCGGATACATAAATCTTGGGATTCGAACCGAGGACCTTCCGAGCTTACTAACATCTAAAGCAAAGCTCATGCCTTCCAACACCTTTACATAAATGTTGGTGAAGTTATATCCTTAAAAGGCCCTAAAAGCTTTGGTTGTCTGCACTGTTGGTTTTGTAGCATGTGTTGAAAGATCGCCAAATAGATCATTACTGATCAACTAAACTTTAGATACAGAACATAGTATTGATATAAGCAGGTCAAAGGTTTTGGTCTTGAAAAAAAAACAACTTGAAAAAATAGAAAGGAAGAATACGATGTTTTTCTCTTAGCAGGTCAATTTACACCGCCACCAAATTAATATTATTTTATGTAAACTCAGAAGTTTTCAGTTGGTTGAAGAGGACCTCCGCTTAATCGTTTTCTTCTTATTTTTTTCCAAGGCTTCTGTCTGGGGAACGAAATAAAAAAAGCAATGATAAAAAGAAGGAATAAAACAGAATGAAAAAATGTCTGTCAAAAGTCATTTATAACATAGCTCTAAATCATCCCTTTAAGTTCTAAAGGCTTACTAATAAATACAGTAAATTTATGTGTGTGTGTGTGTGTGTGTCTGCATGTTTACATTGGGAGCTAAATAAACTTGCAGAGTTTTTGTATAAGCAATGCGATTTTTCAATGAGTTGTTCCACTTAGTTGAAAAACATGAGTTCAACAAGCAAAAAGGTAATGCAATTTTGTAGCACATCTAAAGAAAATTCTATTTGCGCACTTTATGTTCTCTTTTAAAGACGAGAGTTAATAATCCACGCCGTTTAGCACTGCTCAGCCATCTTGCTTGAGGAGCTATGTGAACCCTAAAAAACAACTAGCAAAGACTTGATTTGTCCAATTTCGTCGCCTACTGGCTGGGTTGGTGTCAGTATGTGTCCACTGGGCCTCGTGTATTGCAGCACATAAACACTGTCAGATGTCAGTAATGAGCCCGTCCACAGCATAGCCTATATAGTTCTAGTGTTGCACGTTAAGCAACAATATTAAGTCAACTCAACTGAACCCTATTGGTGCACCCATCCACTTAACACAGGACAAGACACAACCCACCCTGTGGGCGTTGAGCATCGATCGCCAGGCGTGTCTCTGAGGGGCCGACTTGTACTGGTCGGTCATTGTCCGTCGCTTGCCTTGCCCTGGGACGCACTTGGGGGAATCAAACCTGTGAACAGTGAGTGAGTTTGAAACCTGTGAACAGTGAGTGAGTTTGAAACCTGTGAACAGTGAGTGAGTGAGTTTGAAACCTGTGAACAGTGAGAGAGTTTGAAACCTGTAAACAGTGAGTGGGTGAGTTTGAAACCTGTGAACAGTGAGAGAGTTTGAAACCTGTAAACAGTGAGTGAGTGAGTTTGAAACCTGTAAAGAGTGAGTGAGTGAGTTTGAAACCTGTAAACAGTGAGTGAGTTTGAAACCTGTAAATAGTGAGTGAGTGAGTTTGAAACCTGTAAACAGTGAGTGAGTTTGAAACCTGTAAACAGTGAGTGAGTGAGTTTGAAACCTGTAAACAGTGAGTGAGTGAGTTTGAAACCTGTAAACAGTGAGTGGGTGAGTTAAAAACTTGTAAACAGTGAGTCAGTGAGTGAGTTTGAAACCTGTAAACAGTGAGTGAGAGAATTTGAAACCTGTAAACAGACACATAGCAAACCTCAGTCAGTCTGGTGTGTCCCTCATAAAAGCTTCGTTTGAACAAGAATGCGTCCAGATCTTCAGATTAAGCTACAGAGGCAAATGTCTGTGGCAACCATGTTAATGTCATTGCAAAATAGTAAATTCATTATATCGGTAAAAAACACGGGGTAGAGTGTGAGAAATGGGGACAGTGTGCGAAAGGTGGCGGCAGTATGTGAGATTTATAGGCGGGGGTAGTTTGGGAGGTGAAGGTGTTGTGTGAGAGGTGTGTTTGTATGTGGAAAGAAGAGGTAGTGTGTGCAAAGTGAGGCTTATGTGCGATATTGGTTCGTTTTGTAATATATATTGCTAATAAATCAACTCTCTTGTTTTATTTATTATATCTAGTGCTTTTTTAACTGTTGGGGTTTAAGAAAACAATATATTGTTTCATTTTGATAGTCAAATGTAAAACTAATGATAATATTTTTAATTGAGGCTTACCTGTATCTCCGTCGAGATTTACGTAGGACCTTGGGTGAATATTCGAATTGTGTCGACCACGTCTCGTTGATTTTTCTTGTGTCGGCTGATTCGCCAGATTTCCTATCCTTTGACCGTTCAGGCGAATGTTCGTGAGTCAGATGCACAGATGTGCGTCCGAAATTCGGTTTTTCTTCATTAAGAAAGGCTTCAGATTTTCTGGGCTGGAAAGAGTGTGGTGGGCTCCTTGAACTCTGTCTCTCTGCCCCTACTGATATCCTCGCGTCAATCATAGCAAATGAAAGTGCTATAGGGGGGCGCTTCGATCCCAGAATAGCTTTCCTACCGGCTGACGTGTAGGATGATTTCCAACAGCAGCTTTGGTAACTCTGTGATGAGGCTGTCGGCGGGCCTGACCATCGTCTCTCAAAGATACAGCGCAGGCAGGAGGGGGAGGAGGCGGACCGAGGTCTTCTGCTAGGAGTCGGCACGAAAGTCATTTGGCCACATTGTGAGGAGTCAGAAGACCAGGCGGGGGTGTTGGATTCGTCGCTGACAGATGTCAAGATGAAGCGGGGCGGGGCTGAGTGAGGGGTCCTCCCGAAGCAGCTGACGCGTGCGTCGCAATTGCAAATCTCCGTGAGAGGCCGGGCGTCCTCTGGCTCTCCACCGAGGTCTTCTTTAGGAATACTGGAACCCCGGAGCACTAGATGTGATGCTGCGGACGGTCTAGCAACTGAACTGTGCAATACCGGTCGCAGACCCTTCATGGTTTTCCTGATGTTCTGCCTGGTGGCCAGCAGTTCTGAGGTTAGGCGCCACAGGAAAAGACAGCCGTCCATCGATGTAGAGATCACGTGATTTCCTGAAGGTAGCAGAACAAAGTTTGAAAGATCTGAACCACAAAGAGACTGTGTTCTAATCCCACACAATTCAATTATATTTTCTCGTCTTTTTGTTTTACTTGGAATTTGTGTGACAGACAGAAAGTAGTCGAATGATTCGCAGTATATCCTACACATTTTTTCGAACGATTTTCAAATCAGTCAAGCAAGCAAGCAACAAACTACCACACCATCAACTATCACCAACTTAATAACCATCTTTTCAAGACAATCAATCAATTAGTGAATCAATTTTTTGAAGCATCTATTTTTACCGGCTGAGGTGAAGGCCAGGCCCGTGACCATCTTGTTGTGACCAGTGACCGTATGCAGGATCTTCCCGCTCTGGAAGTCGATCACGTTGATGGTCTTGTCCGAGGCGGCGGAGAGCAGGAGCGCTGCCCAATGGTCAAGCGCGACTCGGTGGATCTGCGTCTCGCCCGTCGTGCAGCCAGGGAAGATGCGGACCTCCTGTGGTTGCGAAAGGGGAAGAAGGGGGGGGGAGAGTGGCAAGGAAAGGCGGAAAGAGGGGGGGGGCGGAATGGGGGAGATGATTGAGAGATAGGTGTAAATATAGAGAAAAGACGGAAATGCGTGGACAGGGAAGAGAGAGAGGAAATAGGAAGGGATGGGGAAGGGAGAGAGAGGGGAGAGTTAGGGGGAGAGATAAAGGGGGAGTTAAGTGGATGTGGATAATGATGAAAGGGAAAAGGGAAAGAGGGAAGAGCGGAAGATGTAGATAGAGGAATTGGAGAGACGGAAAAAGAATATTAAAAAATGATTTTTTATGTCTTTTGATCTATGTTTCTACAGTATCTGACAGTCCTAGGCTCACATGTTAGATTATTTTTTGTCACTATCGGATGAGAGAAAAACAAAGAAGAATCTGTTTGGATGATAAAAAAGGCCAGGAAGCGTCATGATTATACAGTAAGGGCCCAAAGAAAGGATTGGTTGCTTATTTCCAACATGAAGCCACGTTCAAGGGTCCCAAAACTATCGTCTAACAACTTCATGTGCTGCCACACACGAGAAGTACGGGGAAGATCTAAATTCCTGTCTCATGGAGGGATGGCACGCCACTTTGTGTATAAGTCTTCAGAGATTACACAAGACGGTGATGATAGTATAATCATACCGTCAAATCAATTGTCATTTCTTGGATACAGACAATCTGTGGCATTTTATTAAATAGCTAGTTATTGTATCTATCCCTTTTATAACAGTAATTAAATTGCGTTATATCGTTGTTTTGTTGTTCTGGAATCGTTAGTACAACGTCGTGATAACCTTACGACTCTCTTTTAGAAATAAGAAAAGGAAGGCCTACAATGAATTGTAAGCTTCCAGGAACTTGCGCTAACGACCCCTAGTAGGCATCCTGTTGAGACAATGTTTGGCGCCCTGGCCAATTTGGATCTCATCGGTCTTGTAAGATCGGCGACGGGTGTGGCTGGCTCAGCAGCCAATTCTTCGGGTGCCAGTCTGTACCGCAGTTGCGCACATGTAGTCTGTGGGTTTTGTGCTTGGTTAACTCTTTGACTACATCCCCAACTACATAACTATCTCAAGCCATTGTGGTTCTTAGGCCATGCTCCAATTTCGTTCCCTCATAGTTCATAGTTCGGTCGGTGTTAGCATAATGTGTCAGGCTGAGACAAGCGTACAGGTATCCCCGCACTGCCTTTCTCTGAAAACACGTAAAATTGCCACACGTTAGTCATTGGGTCCATCCATTATAATACTGCGTTGGAATTAATTTTAAGCAATCAACTCAGCTCAACTCAGGTCTAAGGTTTTGCTAAAACTAACCTGAAGCTGGGACATCTCGCACACCCGGATGTTGCCGTCTTGAAACCCCACAGCCATCTCTAGCGACCGGTGGTCAAACGCGATGTCCGTGGGGGTGGACACACAGGCCAGGCAGTGTATCAGCTGGAGTCCGGACAGCTGGCGTGTGGTGGACGCCCCACTCACGACCTTCTCAGTGCACACCTGAGACAGGTTGATTGTTCTGCCAATGTCAGGGGAAAACGGAGAAAAGGGTGTGAGCGAGGTCATTTGAAGAGCACAATGGAAAAAATTGCAAAATTACATTTTTTTAATTTCGTAGTTATGACCTTTGGGTGATAGAGCATGTACATCTGCTTTCAACCGATATTAATTTGAAATAATGGCATAGCGCAGGCTTCATTTAAAAAAGAAAATATGGTATAAAATGAATGAGACAGGAGAGTCCAACTTCTGAATTGTGTTTTTTTTTTCAAAATATGAAAAGTGTGACTGTTGTTTTTCTGTTGTGCTCTCCGTTTGATAACAGTGGTTTTGGGGACTGACTGGAAAAGTGGATCGGCGAAAGCAAAGGGATCTACGAGGCCAGAGAGATTTGTAGAGGCATGGTGGCCAACGCTAAGCTGAACGACACTTCCTGGTGATATTTATCATGCCACCCTGTCTGGTACGGGTTTGGTTGGTCTTAGTATATTGTTATCTACTCTCGCGAAAGTCCATGTGTCTGATGAGATATTTGGTTTGTTGGTCGCCGAACATCCATCGTCATCAGCAAGGCTTTACGATCTAAACAAGTTAACTACGATAACGGATAACATAATGCTACGACTAAAGCATACATTTTATTTTTGGATTACCCCCCATTGGCTTTGTAAGTATACTCTATGGTATACCAGTCTTCTTTATCTTCCGGCTTTGTTTTCGCCTCAGAGCGCTTTATTGCGATAACGTGCTCTGATTCATGGTATCTCCGCACTGTGTCTGTATGTCATCAGGTAGAATTGTCAGACGTCAGTTTTTATCTCATCTACAATATAATTATAGCATGCAATCTAGTACTGAAGCTGGCCACTAGCAACAAAACGAACAAAGAACCCACCTGTCGCATGCAGTGGACACCACACAGACCCTGCATCCCGGCTGGCAGACCTTCACGGCGGTGATGGAGGAGGAGTGAGCGCTCAGAGTACTCACCACCCGGAACCCACTGGCACCGTCCATCATCTGGACTAAGCGGTCTCGGCTACCGCTGATCAGGGCGAAATGTCCGCGCGATCTGGTGGAGGAGAACGATTGGGGAGCAGGAGAAGGAGGAGGAGGAGGAGGAGGGGGCTGAATAGGATGGTTCGTTTGTTTGTTTCTGTATTTTTTAGCGTCCAACATTAGCAATTTATAATTATTACAGCCACACTTAGACAGTTTTCCTTATGTCTTAACCGTCTCACTCTAGTGGCTGCTAAGGAGAAGGGAAGTGGGAAGATGACAGTGAGTGTTAGATTGAAGAGGAGGAACGGCGGGGAGGAGGATGCGAGCGAGGAAGAACAATGGGAGAGGGAGGAGGGATAAGGTGCAGGTAAGTGGGCTAAATTAGGATTTAAGCAAGGAGACACAGGAGGACACATAGAAAGAGGACTAGGACAGGTAAGTTATTGGCATGGGTTAGGGTAGAAAAAAGGGGTGGGGTGAGTTCACGAATTATTCAACAAGTGCTTGATTGGGCATCACAAAGTGTGTAATAAGATCTCGAAACAATCACGAAGAGCGCAAAGCTTACTTCAAAGCAAAAACAACAAAAACAAAAATAAACTCATAAAGAAACAAACAAAAAGGTAGCAGTCAGTTGCTATACCACTCCCGTGAAAAACTAGCCATCTGAGATGGTCAACTTACAGGTCACTGTAGAAGTCCAGACAGGTGACCCCGCGACTGTGCGCCTGCACCGTGTAGCTCGGCGCCATGCTCTTCCTGTGGTAGATGCAGATCTTGCCCGTCTGGTCTCCAGTTGCAATCAGCCTCTGGTCGGGACTAATCTGCGTAGATATATATAATTATATATATATACCTTCTTAGAAGTAACTGAAGCTTTAAAAAAATAAAGGGTGATGTGCAGAAAAACTCTTGGCCACATTTCGTTTTTAAGACCTAATTTCTTGGATGTATCATACAGTAAAGAAAATACGCGGAGGTGGGTGAACCGACGCAAGTAGTAGATCGTTAATTTTCCAAATAGAGAGGTCCCTGTTTGAAGATCAACGATCAGTCGAATATTCATTTGTCCGATTATGTCACCTCCTGGTTGGATTTGTGTCAGTATAACTTGACCAGCTGATACGGGAGTAATAGTATCCCTGCACTGTTTCTGTGTGACAGAACGTTAATATGCTGTACGTCTTAGGACCCGTCTACAATACAGCATATTTATTGCTGACGTTGAACGTTAAGCAACAAAACAAGCATACAAGATGTCCCAGGAATGGGGTTGGGGCGGCTAGGCAGCCCAACAGCAGAGCATATGGCTTTTCTTGCTTAAGATCGTTTGGGTTCACTCACTTATCGGGCGGTTTTAATACCTATTGTTAAGTCAGTACAGTTTGATCGGCTGAGACAAGGCCTCGTATCCAACTGGAGTCTTTGTGCGCCCGCTCTTAAAACTGTCAAACTGCCAAACATTCGTATTGAGACCTGTCCACGATATGCCTAGTTGGTTACTACAAACATTTAAGCAACACCAGAGCTAACAAAGCCCAGTTCACTAACAGACTCAGCTACCTATCGTGGCAGCAACGTGTGTAGCTGGACTCTATCAGAAAAAGAGCTCACGGTGATTTTGATACG
Source organism: Elysia chlorotica (assembly GCA_003991915.1). NCBI lineage: Eukaryota > Metazoa > Mollusca > Gastropoda > Plakobranchidae > Elysia > Elysia chlorotica. The sequence continues at coordinate 36,246 of RQTK01001249.1, forward strand.
GTGAGCTAGCTTGAAGCGTGCTCACTCTACTGCTTTATCCGAACCAAGGCGGTTGACAAAATGTTCAGACTTGGTTTTTACTAAGGTATAAAAAAGGAATCAGCCGCCTTAATTATCTTAACCCACATACATGAAACCCTCGCCGTGAGACATCTCACTATTTCACACTCTCTGCTCTCACCTTGATGACCATGACGATGCCCGAGCCGGCCAGGGTCTGGTGAATCCCATCCCCGGGGTTCTCGTTGTGCGGGTCCGTGGACGCGATTCTCAGGTTGTTGTAGCACACCGACTTGTTGATGATGACGCTCCAGAAGCGAACCGTGGCGTCCAGTGACACCGTTACCATGGTTTCCCTTATGCCGCTGGCCTCCAGGCTCGAGAAGACGTCCAGAGAGACGATGCCCTGGCTGTGGTACACGGCGACATACCTTGTAGGGTAAGGTGGGGTCGGATTGGGCGTGTCGGGGTAAGATTAGGTAAGATCGCATACGTTAGAGTAGGATTGGACGAGTCAGAGTACTATTTGATGATACAATTATGATTGGGCGAGACTGGGTAAGATGGGGTAGGGTGGGGTAGGACTGGATGAGTCAGGGTAAGATTTGGCACGATCGGGTAGGGTTGGGCGAGACTGGGTAAGATTAGGAAAGATCGGGTACGATAGGGTAAGATTGGACAAGTTAGGGTACGGTTTTGGTGATACAATTATGAAAGGATTGGGCGAGACTGGGTAAGATGGGGTAAGGTGGGGAAGGACTGGATGAGTGATGGTAAGATTTGGCACGATAGGGTAGGATTGGGCGAGAGGGGAAATAGGTTATAATCACACTGTAGTTACGGATACGTCTCCAGATCCCCTCTCTTTTCCCCAAACACGATAAGGTACACCCAATTAGCCACATCCACCAAATCCATGCCAAAAGTTCATGGGTGGGGGGGGGGAGTAATAGTCAAACGAGGCTTACAGAAACACCTCTGTCGCTCAATCAGTCACTGGCGCCACCTATGTCGCTCAATCAGTCACTGGCGCCACCTATGTCGCTCCATCAGTCACTGGCGCCACCTATGTCGCTCCATCAGTCACTGGCGCCACCTATGTTACTCCATCAGTCACTGGCGCCACCTATGTTACTCCATCAGTCACTGGCGCCACCTATGTTACTCCATCAGTCACTGGCGCCACCTATGTCGCTCCATCAGTCACTGGCGCCACCTATGTCGCTCCATCAGTCACTGGCGCCACCTATGTCGCTCAATCAGTCACTGGCGCCACCTATGTCGCTCCATCAGTCACTGGCGCCACCTATGTTACTCCATCAGTCACTGGCGCCACCTATGTTACTCCATCAGTCACTGGCGCCACCTATGTTACTCCATCAGTCACTGGCGCCACCTCTGTTACTCCATCAGTCACTGGCGCCACCTCTGTTACTCCATCAGTCACTGGCGCCACCTATGTTACTCCATCAGTCACTGGCGCCACCTCTGTTACTCCATCAGTCACTGGCGCCACCTATGTTACTCCATCAGTCACTGGCGCCACCTATGTTACTCCATCAGTCACTGGCGCCACCTCTGTTACTCCATCAGTCACTGGCGCCAGTGTTGGTGGTGCATGATCTATTTTTCTCAAGCTCTAGACTAATGGTAGCGTTTTTTATTCGATGTGTAGATTTGCATTTATCAACGTTTTGTCCCTAAGAAGGTAAAGAATTATTTTGTTATTGCTTAGTTTGGGGCTTCCTCTGGTTTTAGACCAAATATTTGTGGAAATTGTGTTCAAGATCTGTTTCATTCGGGATTTCATGTGATGACCCAATTTCACTTCTATCTTCTCGAGGGCTAGCTAGGCTAGGTGTGGCTAGTCCTAGACACAGTAAACCATCGTTAATACACCAACTCTGGTACCATGACTGGAGGTTCACCAGCCCCTGCACAGGTCCAGACCTAAGCGTACATAACTGGGACCACCATATGACCTCTCAGGTCCAGACCCATGGCAACCATTACGTGCACTTTGTCTGGGCTCTAACATGGCGGCCACTCACTTCTGCTTGACGTTGCCGACGTCCTTGAGGTCCCACACGCACATGCTGGAGCTCTTGTAGGCCGCGGTCAGGTAGGACGTGCACAGGTTGAAGGTCAAGGTGAACAGCCCCCCACCGTTCAGCCCAGACGCCCGGAAGAAGGTTGGGGGAGGCAGAGCGCCCAGGTGCTATGCGCAGACAGAAAGAGACAAACGGAAAAGGAAGAAAAACGGTAGCTAAATATAGCAAGCAAAATCAGAATGAAAAAAGGATAGATGGAGAGAGTAAACGAAAGAGCGAGCAAGAAAGGTTCAATGAAAAAAAGCACTTTGAAAAAATCATTTAAATTAATTTCCAAGATTTTTGCATATTCTTTTTTTTTACACTTGTGAGATTAAAAATTATCCGAGTTGTTTTTTTTTTTTATTCGGTAAGACCGTTTATTTTTACGGACTACTGACTCCCAAATAATTATCTTTTTTTTTTTTCAAAATGTTCGGCTTTGTAAGAGCGTAAAAAGGGATACAAATTCACCAAGAGAGATCAATTCTAATTGCTCTTCATTATCTCCCAATTTTTAGGGGGTTTTGTTTGTTTGTTTTTTTTCTAAGATAATTATAGTAATAAAAATTATTCATTTTGACCATTTTGAAAAAAAAAATTTTTTTTTTGCTTTCTTAGGGTATAGTATAGGGGAAAAAACTGTTTTTAAAAGTAGTTTCCGATAGTTGTTTTTTTTCGCGCTTCGAGATGTAAATACCCAATGGAATGGAGGGGTAGAGGTTTCCTAGAACTTTTAAATTTGGCGTTTTTCTCGTTTTCCGTAAAACTGTTTCTATTTTTCCAACCAACAGTGTTATGCTGAGGTTATAGAGCACTCGTTATCAAGCATTAATGAATTGGTGACTATAAGCTATGTTGTTTATATTTTTGTGAAAAAATGTCTGTTCGTTATTGTCGAACAGATCGGCAGCGTTTATTGCTTGCTGAAGCCGACGAAAGTTTTGTACCTGGTTGTAGATTCCTTGACGCCGACACACTACATCCGTACATCTCCGCCTTCCGCTCTCTCTCTCTCTCTCTCTCTCTCTCTCTCTCTCTCTCTCTCTCTCTCTCTCTCTCTCTCTCTCTCTCTCTCTCTCTCTTTCTCTGTCTCTCTCTCTCTCTATCTCTCTCTCTATCTATCTATCTATCTACCTATCTATCCATCTCTCTCTGAACTACCTATCTGTCCCCTTTACCTCCCTTTCTCTCTTGCCCTGTTTCCCCGTTACCACTCACCAGCAGATTGGTAGCGTTCAGCATGTGGATGTCCCCGTTGCTGAAGCCGAGGAAGAGCACCTGGTCGTGCACCTTGATGCAGGTCCCCCGCATGCCCACCATGTTCTTGTGATGAGTCACCCTCCTGTCCTGGGCTGAAATCTCATAAGGATAAAACCAAGGCCAGTTAAAATTCAGAACAGGATTTCACACATAAAAATAATGTGTAGATGTGGTAGTTCTTGTGTCAGAGCGTCGGCTTTAGACGCAGGAGGTCCAGGTTTGAGTCCAGCTCCGAACGGCCACGCTTTTCCCGACTGGTTAGATCAGTGTAAGTATAATATGACAGGCCAAATTCCTGGTATGCAACTTTTAGATCCCATCGCTCTATAGGCACTTTTTTAAAAAGGTCTTGAAGACATGGAACTAGCAGATAGTTCCGCTTCCTCCGATCAAAGACAAACATAAGTTTTTTACTATAAAAAAACAACACATAACTGACGACATATGACCCATTTCTTGCACACTTTATACGCAAAAAGCAAACATACATACAGATGAACTAGTGAACTGTTTTGTCATTAAACATTTCCGAATAATTATATACGTCGTCAGGGGCACCAGCTGGGACACCAACCACGGACCCCTTGCTTGTCAGTTCTGGGCATCAATCGATGGAGGTACCAGAGATTCCTGAGGACTGTGGCCCAGGTGCACCATGATATGAGAAACCTCGCTTGTTAACGCTTCTAACAGAGCGGGCAGGGTGTCCAGGGTTCAGATCTTAGCTAACACCCCCGTTCCCGTCTTAACTTTTTTTTCGCAATATCATAAAAAAGATTAATATTTTATATAAACATTTTTATGAGAATCGCAAATACAAAAAAGTAGGCAAATTTTCAAAGTTTCCAATTTGTTGCTTGACAATACGAGATAGGATTGAGTAATATATGTAATGTATTGTTAAAATATATTATATATTTAATATCACCCGTATTTAGTGAGGAGGTGATCTATTAAAATTAATACGTAGATCGGTGGGTTTGATTTACTTCACTGATCCAATCCAATCTTGACGGTGTTTATAACATACAAACATTTCTTTGTTTTATATTCCCTATTAATTTAAACGGAAAATATTGAAATTGTAGTTATATAGCACTCTTTGCGAAACCGCATTTGAACCACTTACAATGATGAGATCCCCATTGCTAGTGATGGCGAACACTCTAGCAGCGGTGGCACCAGATCCACAAACCACGTCAACAAAAATGTGGTCCTTGCAGTCTCCCAGCAGGGCTGGTCGCCCGTACAGTGGTTGAACTGGATAGGGGGAATGTAGAGAAATTGCAGGGGTATGAACAAGAAGGTTCATGTAAGATGGCGGAATAAGTAGGTGAAAAATAGTGGTGTGGATGGAAATGTGACGGTGTACACCACAGGATAGAAAGTTAAATAAGAATAATACAATCTGCCCTTTGGTAGTGTACAAAACCACCCTTAGGTTTTCCGTTACTGTTATGGCATCCATTGGCAATCAAGACAAAAAGCACGGATTATTACTATTTACAATGCAGTAGCTATTGTAATATGTTGGCAAAGGAATGTTTAAAAAACATTTTTTTTTCATTTTTGGAGATCATAAATGTAAGTAACAATGTAATAATAATAATAATAATAATAATAATAATAATAATAATAATAATAATAATAATAATAATAATAATAATAATAATAAT